>QMFG01002990.1:0-19455 GCA_003314545.1 Ramaria sp. MG151
GCTCTCCCTCTCAGAAACTAACGCAGAACTCATTGCTGAGTCCACTCACTTCCGTGCCTCTACGGACTCAGCGCAGATCGAAGTCGCCCGCCGGCTGCGCAAGCTGGAGCGCGAGATTGGGGGCTCAAGGATGAACTGGATGCCAGCCAGCGCACGAATGCTGAATTAGAGGAACGCGTCAAGGACCAGTTATATGAGGAGCGAAAGCGTGATCGTGAAGAGCTTGTGCGAGAATGGAGGGCAGAGGCGGGGACATCGTCGTCCGTTGCCCATGAGTCGCTCTGGGAACGCTTAGGTTTCGCAGCCGCCTTGGAAGCTGAAGTATGAAGGGACATCTGGGACTGCATAACTGGAAGACGCGACAGGAGCGCATCATGACGAAGCTTGAGAGCCTCGTTGGTCTCGAGGAGAGTCTTTCCCAGATTTGCCGCTAGCGACAGTTCTAAAGGCAGATGAGCAAGTATATGCGCTATATGCAGCACCCAATGACTATAGACACAGTTGTTCACCAGTCTCCCGAGTTCTGATGATTTTCTCAGCCTGAAGAAATAGCTATGTGAACTCCTCCCTTGACTTCTGGCTCACTTCGGCCAGAGTGGTCGGAGACAACTCGGGCTCTTCCTCCAGCTGGATGCCCATCATCTTCGCAGTCGCAACGACGGGATCAGAGGTTTCACAGTCAACACTCTGGTGGAGAGAGGGAAACTCCAGCATGTAAGGTGGAGGGGGAGCACCCTCGCTGTTAAGTAGATAGCCTTTAGACGTCGAGCGACGCAACTGAGCTTGAGGACGTGGCCTAGGTGTCTGAGACCCTTCTGACGTTAACATCGCGCTGTGTGAGGCGAGGGTAGAAGAGAAAAAGGAACCAAAGGACGTCGACGTCGAAAGGAGAGCTCTGCGACCCCTTTAAACCGAGACAATAGAGTAGCTGGCATGAGGCGCTAACGTGAAAGGATTTCTGCACTTGTAGCTCCGCCTGAACCAGTTTCCTAACCTCCATGTCAATTCAATATTTTGCTTGTCGAACACGGTGATAAGACTGTTTCCTCCTTCTTTTTTCTTTTTTCCCCTTCTGTTCCCACTCACTATAATATAGGGACACGTGCTCGTCGAGTATAATGATATAGAATGTCATTGCAAGCTTCAACAGAATAGAAATAACTTGATCAATGAGTTCATTGAAAAGGATGGGGATAGTGATGGGGATGGGTGCTTCTTTTCTAGAAAAGATTATGATTGGACCTCATTGTTGATTGTTTCACTAAACACCAAATAGAGCAATTTCTGAACTGGGTTAAGTGACCGGATCAAATATATGTGAAGTATTGAGGTGAGGATGATTTGGGATTCCAAAGGAAGTTTTTGGAATTCTTCGGAACATCGTGTTTCGGGTTTGAAACAATGAAATGTCCTAAACTGTGATTGTGACACTTCAATACTCTCTATCACTAGAAAGTACAGGGGCTGTACCAGGTCGAAGAACAATGATGGGAGGGATCACACTTCGAGGACAATGCCTAATCCTCAGACATTCAATTGTGGGAAGTGGTTCAATATGAATGGGAAGACTAGGGGCAGATGGCATACCAACATCATGGGATAGATTAGACATATTGTGGTCGGGCTTGTAGGTCGGGGGTAGTATTAGGTACACTTGGGCTTGGGAAGATTTAAACTTAGCATCTTTGTACTCGATGGACAAAATTCAGCAGGCTGATACTGAGTGGATGGTTGACTGAACCATATTTCTATGGTCTCATAGCTCATGCAAACTTCAACAGTCTGGTAATCCATTGATGATGGATAAGAAGCAAGGGTTGCATGCTCAGTCGACTTGTGGGTAAATACTGACCTGTTTTTAGTTGAACTCAGCATAACTGAGGCTGTGATAAACATGGTTGATGATGGAGTCAATGTCCCAGCAGGTGCTGCTAAGAAGACATCTGGTGTAGAGTTGTAAGTCATAGGCATGCCCAGCATCCAAAGGTATCTCAGATGCACTACTAGATGATAACAGTATGTATTAAGAATTAAGAGTTGCAGCAGCAAGTAGACTTGGACAGAGAGTGTTAAGATCGCTCTTGAAGGAATATTGGACTCAAAGACTTGAAAAATAGCTCAAAAACTCAATAATATTTCTTGTAGATAATGTGTTTCTTAAATATAAAAGGACTTAGGAGTTTTGGAACATATGATTCATGGAAAAATATCATGAGATAAAATATAGGGATGGATAATGGGGCTAGGGGTTGGATGTGGAAAAAATAATGTTCATAAATGATGTGGATAGAAAGAGGGGTTAAGTCCAAAGTGGTAGGGCTTGCTCTAGATTGAAATGGATGTGGAGTAATGGGGAATTGATCAATTGGAAGAGGGGGGGGGAATATAGAGAAAAAGCTGAGGGGACTGGCCCCTAGATGTCCATAGGGTCAATCATGTAGATTGGAGTTGTGAAGTCACATAGGGAGTTGGGGGAACGTTTCCAGAGATGTTTAAGGATGTAGAAGGCTCATTTGTACCACATATATGCAGGTCCTTCATCTTGGATAAGTGTTTTGAATGTTTTTAGAGGAGATTGGGCCCTCCTGGCTTGCAATAATGATTAAGACTTGACTCAGCTCATTGTGGGATCAGTTTCTTGACTCAAAATGATTGTAGTGATGTAGTGGACTGTATTGGATGTGTAGGATGTGTTTCCCCTCAACTTGGAAGTGTAAAATGGATGAGAAGGAGTGTGGGAATGTGATGGGAATCCTGGCAAAAATAAAAGAGATATCAAAAGAAAAATAATAAGCAGAATAACTCCATATCTTTATTCATTTCCTTCCTAACAGTATGAACTCAGACAAGTCAGATGATGGGCAGACTTCATATCCGATCGAATCATAAGAGGAGGCTCGTGCTCTCCGCGCCGTGGTACGCGATACCATGCCCTCCGATGCCACGGTAGGCGTCGACATATCAGAAACCCGTGAAGGAGTGGATGGCGGTTCAGCAGACCTATAGCTCCGTTGGCGTTGACATAACCGATAGACGCAGCAACGTTATACGCTTCAGACCCTGGTTCATTCTCCTTATCAGACCCTTCCACAGGCGTCTGAAATAAGTTCCATCAGGAGAGGATGATGTCACGGGAGAGCTTGTCTTGCGAGGGGTGCGACATCGAACACCTGGGCTGCGAAACAATGATGACCCGCTTCTACTTTTAGAACCGGGCGACTCCGGATCAAGATTGTAGGAGTATCGTTCACTAAAGACGCTGTGCAAGATACACTGGAGTGGGCGTCTGAGCTATCTCCGTCGTGTCAGCAACGCGGACCTACTCCCGCGGAGAGAAAGCGTGGAAGTAACAACAGCTTGTGCAGAATCAGAGGACAAAGTCTGTGAGATTCGGAGACCCGGTGTGCTCCCAGAGCTTAAGCTCGCATGGGTGCATGGACGAAGCGGTGGCACGGGAAGGGAGTAGAAGCTGCTTGTCGCCGTTGTTCTTGCATTGACTTTGCTCGGAGGCGTCAAATAAGCTCTGCTCTTTCCACCGTCGGACGTTGATATAAGAGAGGAGCCCGCCTTGCTCTTCTTCCCGGTGCTTGGTGGAGGACTGACAAACACATACTCTGCGGAACTCGGCTCACAGGATACCGCTACTGGTTTGCCTACGTTATTAGCAGAACTACGTACAGAGCGCGACATCGCGCAAACGAATTCCGCATCAAGGTCGGCAAGTGCGCTTGTCCTGCGTAGTGAAATGCTTCTACTGGGTGCGATCACTTTGCTTCCACCGCGACCAGTATTAGAGACAGCGCCATCTTCGGATGCGCGTAAATAAAAGAATACAGCATCATCCAACGACGCAGGAGAGAGCATCACGTGACTACCAGCAACGCTTGAGCGCGAGGAGAGAGAGCTCACAGACAAGGGAAGATCTGAGCTTGTATCCAGGGGAGGAACAAACACAGTAGCTGAACCGGATTACGACTTATTTTCACTAGAAGAGGAGCCACTCTCGGAACGGATGGTGCGAAGGGAAGGCGCAGGCGAGGGATAACGAACTGATGGATCTGGGAATGCGACAGTGTGATTGAGTGCGCCCCTAAGCTCATAGCGTAAATTCTTGGCACATTCTTAAAGAGCTTTGAACGACGAACCAGATGGCGTCAACCCATCTGACTCTTTCCCTTGCGCTCTCAGCACCTAGGGTTTTAACTCCATCAAAATACAGAAGCTGAAATGGACAAAGTGTTTCAACCAATGCACTCTCTGGACCCATGTCCTAGCTTGCTCCCGCGCAGCAATAGTTCCTATATCGTCGTGCGGACTTGAGTGGCTGGGTGAAAGCACGGATCTCACTTCATTACAATCGAGCAAATCAAGTGCAATCACCCCACGACCACCGCCAGGAGCAATCCAGGAAAGAATAAGCACATGGGGATAGATAATAGCTTGCGAAAAAAGTCCATGTTCCCTGTGGAGTTGTTGGTGAATCAGCGGAGTGCTGAGCAGACATACAAGGACGCATCGTGTGAAAGATCAATCTCGTTACTAAATAAAGCGACTTCGGTATTACTGACCAGTTGTAATGCTGAGCAGAGTAACGAATGTAATCCACCACACCCACATGGTGAGGGAATAGCCATACAAGTGGTCGGGACCGAGGACAAACACTGGGGTTGGCTGCACTGCCTGAACCTATAGTATCATCGTTAGAGCAATATTTCGACTCTCAGGGTGCAAGAACGTGTGTTCCAGGCCTTGATACAGAGGTCGCGTTTCCCTGACGTGAGGAAAGGCTGGGTGTTTGCATGGTGGAAACAACACGATATAGCAGTGACCACAAGCCACCATTCCACAGTAACAATCACCCCTCAGCTCTAGATTCTTTCCCCTTTTCTCTTAAACTTAGCCTCTCTCTCCACCGACAAGGATGTCTAACTTGACGAGCGCATATCTGAGAACAGATCGTTCAAGAGTCCACGCACTGACGTAAGACTTGGTTTCTCGTCGATAATGTGAAAACGACACTTGCTGACAATTCTTAGGCTTTCCTTGAGTTTTCGCATGGGGGTGCCCCTAGAGCCTTAGTGGCCCCTCTCGTCGATAGTTCTCTTTCATTGACAGAGAAAACAGAATACAGCGAAGTCGGGCTCCCCTGTGGATATCGGATGAGAGAAGATTGTTTGACCTCACCAATTCCTCGGCTTCTCGTGAATAAGCTCCTTGGGTATGGGAGCACTGGCACAGTGTACTCGGGCTCATGACAGAGTAATGCTGTTGCTGTGAAGATTGCAGAGGGGGGTGTGGAGCCACGGACTAGACTGCAGTCGGAAAGTTTTTTGTACGCTAGGATGGTTGAGCGAGCACCCGTGCAGGACATACTCCCCACTTTCATTGGGTGGTTTCGAAACGATTGTTTTGATGTTCTGGTGTTGAGTCTGGAAGGAAGTGCTTTGGCTTCTTGGAATGACTTGTCGCAGGATGAGCGGTATGTCTTCCCTCATATATGAGTTTCTGAATCAATGACATGCTTCAGATTGACTCTATTTTCTATGGTCCTGAAGTTACATCAGGCGGGAGTAACCATGGTGACCTTGAGCCACGGAATGTGTTACGTTCCAGCACCGGTCAGTTAAAACTGGTGGATCTGACCGAAGCAACAGAACACCAATGTCGTGCGAGGATGGTAAGTTCCTTGGTAGTTATGTGCGTTATGCCGGTTGACCGTCTTGTCCTCATAATCCAGGACGAGCAACATTCAAAGGGACAATCGCACCGCCAACGGTCGCCACGCCTTTGTTTTGAGCTGATTCGAATCCGAAATGAATTAGGTCTGAAAAGTGTAAAGGGTGCCCGGCTTGAAGTCACAGTTGATCAACCAACATTGATAGATTGACTATTACATGTATTGCTTTTTTTTTACATAAACTTTCCCCCCCAAGCAAATTTCTTCCCCTTTTTTTTAGATGTGGCCGTCGAGCATAATGCATCAGAGAGAGGAACATGCTGCAGTCCACATGTGGTGGGCCCTTGAGCCCTAAGACCGCTTTCCCATCACATTTATTTCTTTTCTTTATCTTGTCGCACAATATTTGAAGTGCTACGCAGACGTATAATGGTTAACCTTATTCTTCGCGGGTGAAGCATGATGTTCAAACACAAGGAGCAAAGTATCTTATCCAAACTGATGTCATGGAGCGTCTCGCTCCTGTGCAACCTAATCTTCTGGATCTCCTCTATCTAAAAAGCTTTGTTCTATTGCGGGTAAATACTGGTCTAATCTCCAAAGGTTTCCAATTGAGACTGTTGTATGATCGAATGCAAGCAATTGTTGGATCTCTTGCCTCCACTGTTGCAGTTGTCATTTGTGGTGTTTTAGGGAAGCTAGAGAAGTGAGTGGGCAGTACGTTTTTGGCTTTCATTCTAGAGTGAACTGTTTTTATCAATGAGCAAAAACCTTATAGACATGCCGCTTGCCGGATAGTGCTGTGTGCCTTGACTGCGGCGATTTCGGCTTGCTCGTCACCTAAGGTCGCTTTGTGAATTAATAGTGTAGCATTATACCCTGCGTGAACGAAATTATCCGTTGGTCTGGTATCCCTAGAGTATCTTCGTGAAGAGGGCAGGAAAGGTAAGTTTGGCATGGACTCACACGATGCTCCAACCATCGCGATGTTTTATGACTATACCGTGACAGCGGCCACGATGCCACACATCAACAGTCTCAATGGATATCAGGTCCAGATCAGATTGCAATATATGGATAGCATTCTGAAAGCTTTGACTCCGGCTTACATGTCAGTCCTGTTCTTCTTCTTTTCACCTTAATTTGTCACTTCACCGCTCTTCTTCATTTTTCTGCAGTAATGTTGTGTCCCTCCATTCCATCCAAGACATGTGCACCAATTCTCCCCATCAACATTCAACATGAGTTCACCGAGCCCATCACCAACCGATCATCACCAACCGATGAGTAACACTATCATATGTGAGTTGAGTTATAACCACAAAACATCAACACAATTCGAGACGAGCCAACCGCAACGAGAACATACATTCATGTGTCACCCTATTCAGCCTCTACCTAACAAAGTGTGACTTTAATATCATTGGAGACCGATGTCGCACACCTATTACCAAGGATAAAAGTAACTTGTAAGAATTCTGAAATATTTACAGTGAGCATAACGAACTAGTTAAATAGTATAAACATGTGCATGTGAAAATGGAAATAGATCAAAGATATATCAAAGAGAAACTCGCGATGTCCCTGCATCGCGACAGATGGTGAGTGGTTCCTGTGTGGTGAGCCAACGGTGCCAGAAGATCGAGTCTTCGAGTCGAGCATCGAGTCAACCAGCACGACCCCTTCACTACTTCTATTCGACTGTACCACTCGACTCATAACAAGTCCAACTAGATCACTAGTATATAGCTCACCTCTCACCTTGCCGCCCTTCATTAGTGCCATGCAGTTTGCCAGGCGAAGGGCTAGATCTCCGGGGCGACTGCACATTCTCCGAGTATATCAGCCGCACACCATTAGCTGGTTCGTTGAGCTCTAAGTCTTCTAGGTCGTTATACTCTTGAATCTACAAGAAGGTTCCCTGGTTCGTGATGAGATAAATTGGTGAGCCACAAGGTGGAGTTAGCTGCTCTCAACAAGGTAAGGCAATGACATAACTGATAATGCTCTTACAACCACCTTTCTTCTTTGGGACAGTCATCTGGACAATCCCATGTGACGATCTCCATGTATGTGTGAGATAAAGACACAATGGACGCTACACAGCGTAGACAACGTCTCCTCTCCAAAATGATGACGTGCCCCATTCTACCCTCGCCGCAGTCAAGCAATATATTCCGTGAGCCAGGAATGATTGTGTCAAGTAGGTCAATATGACTCTGGTAGTGATCCAATGATGATAGTAGCATAGTCTTCAGTGGTTATCTTCACTTTCATTCCCACAAGGGATTGTTTCAATTTTGAAGTGCTCCAAAATGTTCTTTCACCGCACTGTACCCTTGGCGCAGTCAAGCAATATATTCCCTGAGCCAGGAATTTGAATTAACAGCAAACTGACTAAATGCGCATCATCTCAGAGGCTTAGAGTTCTACAAAATATGACCCTCACCATTGCAATACTTGGATGGCATGGCCCTGCTGGTTCCTAGCAGTGTCACTGTTACATCATCTTCAAGCTGTGAACTCCTGCTACTGCTTTCCTCTGCAACCATTTGACCAGAAGGATCACATTTTCCTCCCCACTTGTCAACCATTTATGGAAAACTCTTATCATTGATAATTGAATTCTGACACAACTCTTATCTTTGATAATTTAATTCTGACAAATATGTAATACAATCTTTGCATCGATGTGCTATATGTGTTGTTGCTGCTGAGTCAGTCAACCAGCCTGATCCAGATATTGTTGTATAAGCAATTTCATCAGCTTTGAATGCAAAATCATTGTCATCAGCCTTCTTGGCCATGTCTTGTTCTTTCTGGGGTTTTGTTCACTTTGGAGCTTGTCCCTCCTTTCCACCACCTTTTGCCCAGTAGTCTCTCTGGTAATACCCTTTCTTGCCACAATTTTGGCATGTTCCTTTCATTGTGTCACAGTTCGCTCCAAGAACAACCTCCGAGCCTTCGGGCCTTCAGGACCAAATCCATGACCACCATGTTTCACCTATTCATACTTCATGTTTGATCTTCCCCTTCATAGTTTACGACCCTGACTTTGGTCACGGCCCCCAATTCCCAAACCCCCTCATATATAAACTACTCATTCATGTACATGAAAGTCAGTTCTGATATCGACTAAGATACCCAATATACTTCTACCTTTAATCCCTACACTCCTTTGCTCCCTCTGCTAAAGGTCACACCTGAACTTCGGGTGACCTCAGGCCTCGTCCAAAATATGGGACAGGACTGTAAGCTGGTGCAGCACATAAGCTGAAGCCAAGTCCCATCTGACTCACTCGCCAAGCCTTGGCCCCCCTTGGCCCCCCAACCCCAAACCTTGGTCGACTCTCCCTTGAGTCCCAACCCTATCTTTGCATCCGTTCTGATCCAGATCTTAACACATTGCACCAGTCATTGTGCCTGTGTCATGCTCTGATGAGGTCATTGTACTTTAAGTGCTGTTTGCTGAGAACTGCCAGCTTTCCATGCCTTTTCTTCATCCAGTATCCAGGCAATTTATAACTCAGATATAAGGGGAATGCCTCCTGCATTGATAGCTGTTATAAATGATGACCAAGAGTCTGGGAGTGAAGTGAGGAGGGTCTTAATAAAATATTCATCAAAGATTAATTGCTCCCTTGAATTTAACTCCTGTTGTAGTTTTCTGAGTTTTTGAATATGTTCCTCCATACCCATATTTTCTTCAGCATAAGTTCTGAAGAAATTGCACTATAGATTGATGATCCCAATTGGTGCCTTGGATTCAAAAATATTCTGGAATATCACCCATATCTGGTAAGCCATCATTCCTTGGTCAAAATACACAAGGAATTCATCACTGATACAGTGGGTCAAAAAACTGCCCCAATGTTTGTGCATTTAAGAAAGATTGATATGTTGTGAAGGAATGACATCGGCAAAAGTTCTGAAAATTTCCCATGATATACTAGAACATGTAGGCTATCTACCAACTTAAGAAATCATGTGAGTCTAATCAAAACTCATTGCTCAATAAATCAAACAAAATAATCACCCATTGAGGCAGTTTTTGACCCTCTATTATTTTCTCAGATTTTCAATGTTACACACCAGTATAAGGTAGGAGTTGGTCATGTGAATAATCAACATGTCATGTGACCTTATTTGTATGAATTTGGCATGTTGAACTTTGTTCATTCATCTCCTCAACTCCTTACCACCACTATGAAATCCATCTCTGCAGAAAAGCATTCTTCTGTTGTTTCTCTCCTCAATGAGGGGTATTCTCATCATGAAAATCAAGCTAGTACTGGCCTGGGGAAGGGTACTATTCGCAGGTTCAGTAGGGAGGTAGAGGAGATTAAGGAAAATCATTCTGGTGGCCATCCTTCCAAGCTTTCCCCTTATGATAAACAGTCAATTATCCATCAAAACAGCTCTGGGAGCTTGAAAATGCTGTCCAAGCCACCAAATTCATAAATTCCATCATATCTACCTCTGTCACTCCTCAGACTATTAGGAATGTGTTGAAGGAAGCTGGATTTAGATTAGCAACGAAGAAGAAAGTCCCTATGCTCAAGGGGTCTCAGTGTCAGCAACATCTAAAGTTTTCCCAATACCATGAAAATTGGACTTTGGAAGACTGGAAGAGGTTGTTGTGGACTAATGAGACAAAAATCGATAGGATTGGGTCAGATGGGAAGGTATATGTTTGGAAGCAACAAGGGGAACCAGTATCAGACAGGACTACCACACCAACTGTCAAACATGGAGGGGGGAATAACTTGATGGTTTGGGGATGTATGGACTGGAATGGAGTGGGGAAGCTGATAGAGGTGCAGGGGAACATGGATGCAGTGCAGTATTGTGAGATTTTGGAGGAGGGAGTGGAGGAGAGCATTGAAAGTTTGGAGATGACTAAGGATACGTGGTACTTCCAACAGGACAATGATCCAAAACATACCTCAAAAAAAGGCAGACCAGTGGTTTTCTGACAACAACATCATTCCCATGAAGTGGCCTGCCCAATCCCCTGATCTAAATCCCATTGACCTCTGGCAACACCTCAAGGCCAACAAATGAGTACATGAATTATGGGACAGGGTGGCAAATTAGTGGACTGAAATACCACCAGAGACATGTCAGAAGCTAATAGAATGCATGCCTAGGAGGATACAGGCAGTTGTAAAGGCAAAGGGGGGTCATACAAGTATTAGATTGCAAAATAATAGAGGGTCAAAAAACTGCCCCAATGAGTGATTATTGTTTGATTTATTGAGTAATGGGTTTTGATTAAACTCACATAATTTCTGAAGGTGGTAGATAGCCAACATGTTCTAGTATATCATGTGAAAATTTCAGAACTTTTGCTGATGTCATTCCTTCACAACATATCAATCTTTCTCAAATGCACAAACATTGTGGCAGTTTTTTGACCCACTGTAAGCTGGAGTCAAGTCCCACCTGACTTGACTACTGAGCCTTGGCCCTCCTCAGCACCCAACCCTGAGCCTCAGTAGACTCTAACCTGAGTCCCAGCCTTATCTTTGCCTCCATTCTGATCTAGTTCTTAACAGAGGAGACTCTTCCAACAGTTTTTGGGAGATAAATTGTAATGCAGATTCCAGTCTACTCCACAGGTTTCTAACAGAAGTCTCCAGTCCCCACCCACATTCACAGCATTTTATTGGAATGCTATGCTTTTTATAGGCAAGTTGTCCAAAAATTTCACCTCTAAAGGAGACAGCAGAAAGAGTATATGCCAGTTGTGGGAAGGCATTCATTGACCACTACACAGTACTGATCCACTTTGGGGGTACATACTTGATGTCCACCAAGTATTGTTCTGTTTAAGTCAGGAGCTATGGCAAATACTCAGCATTAGGCAAGGTGAAGACTAAGCCTTCATGAATAAAGACATTAAGTAGATGCTAAAATATACACAAAAGTGAGATGTGGATATAATCAACACAAACAGCAACCTATGTACAGGAGTGGATGAAGATGCTATTGATGTATAAGAGAATTGGTGGAAGGGATAGACAATGTTAGTATGACAGGGAACAGATGAGGATGAGGGGGATGGCAAGATGGGGATCCAAGGAGGAAATCATGACGTAGAGCATTGATTGCAAGAGTGCAGAGGAGGCCAGTGTCATGATCATAATCTTATCTCTTATGATCTCTGTCCGAAGTGCACCTTCCGAATGACAGTTCCAAATGCTGAAGCAACATCTCCTTGATCCCATCACTTTCTCCAACAAACTCCTTATACATCAATTTTCCTGAATCGCTACATTAATGTCTCATTGGTCAGGTGTCAGAATCCAAATAATAGCAATAGATGTTGTGGGTTAGTAAAAGTGTTCGGAAACATCCCAAATAGTAATAGGGTGGTTTTGGAAAGCAAATAAAAATCCTACAGTAAAAGCGAATGACTCTCGGAACATCTGCGAATGAAGTGCATAGTTCCGAAGAGATAGAGGTTCCGAAAGGATTCTATCTTGTGAATCGAATGAACTTTGCAGTTCATGTCGATCACAGCCAATAGTCTTACATTCTTTAAAGTGGATTTAACTAATAAAAGTTGAATTGAAGGGCTTACTCAAAAATTATACAGTTGTTGGTGAAGTTGAGTTGGGAGCAAGTGTAGGTAGAAAATCAAGTTGACATATGATAATTGAACTAGGGAATGTACATGCGAATGTGCTAGCCTATATACTGAACCATTCGGAAGAAAGAGCGAATGGGAATGAGTCCGTGATGGTTAGGAAGTAGTCAAGGTACATGTATACTAATTAAAGGCCATAGGAAACAGGGAAAAAGGGTGGTAGGAAAATTGTGAATGAAGAGAAAAGATTAACGGACCCATAATAACTCTTGAAACATGTTTCCGAATCGCATGGCTCTTCGGGTAGAATTAACCGTCTCTAAATCCTTCGGAGGGTCATCCTGAGGGTCTAGAACATTCATACCATAGATCATAATGATATGGAATGTCATCGCAAGCTTCCACACAATAGAAACAACTCAATAAATGAGTTCATTGGAAAAGATGGGGATAGTCATGGGGATAGTCATGGTGCTTCTTTTCCAGAAAAGATTATGATCGGACCTGATTATTGATTGTTTCACTAAACTTTATGGAGGGTTTCCTGAACTGCATTGGGTGACCGGATCAAATGTATGTGAAGCATTGATGCAAGGGTGATTCGGAATTCGGAAGATCCCTTCGGAAGCATTGGTTCGGAAGGACAATGATGTAGGTGAGGTGTCCATATTGTGATCGTGACATCAGGCCCAATCATATTCTTTTTTTAGAAAGAACCATCCTGACTATCCCCATCACTATCCCCATCTTTCACAATGAACTTATTGATTGAGTCATTGATATCCCATCAAAGCTTGTGAGTGTTAAGAAGGTAAGAGGGCAGAGAAATGAACAAAGAGAGTAGCGTGGCATTAACTCGAGCCAGCTGTGAGAGATGGAGACAGAAAAATACTTGAAACTAGAGAACAGTTAACTCTTGCTTAAACAACGGACTCAACTAAGTGAGTGGCTGAGCTAAAACCGACTGATTTATATAGCTACCTAAGTAAACTACTTATACATGAAGAAATAGGAGTTTAAGGGCTTAGGGGCAGAAACAATTAGGAACCGGCCAATGAAACTTAACTAAAGATATTATTCTCAATTCCTAACAAGGTTGACAGGATGGCGGCAAGGGCATAGTCCGAGGCATCGGTTTCCACGACCAGCTGTTGGTCGGGATCCCAATGCGTGAGGATCGGGGCTGAGGTGAAGGGTTTCTTCAGAGTTTCAAATGGTGTTCTGCATTCGTCCAAGAAGTGCCAAGTTGTGCCCTTTTGGGTGAGTTGGGTGAGTGGTACTGTAATCTCTGAATAGTTAAGAATGAAACGTTGGTAGAAATTGGCAATGCCGAGGAAGGACTAAATATCTTTAACCTTCTGAGGTTTGGGCCAGTCTCAGATTACTTGAATTTTGTCTTCGGCCATTGTGAGGCCTTCAGACGTCAGTATGTACCTGAGGAATTCTACCGTATCTTTGTGCCATTCACATTTCTTAGCTTTTGCATAGAGACTATTTTTTTCAGAGCCGTTGAAGCACTTCGCATACGTGCTTTTTGTGCTCTGCGAGTGTGTCAGAGTAAATGAGGATGTCATTGTTATTTCACTATCTATTTACCGCGCGACTATTACATTATGTAATCTACTGATGCATCAGTAGCGCCGCACAGAATAAAAACAATAAAACTCCATAAAAACATCTACTAATGAGAATCCAAGGCCTCGGGCCTTAGGATATAATCTGTTTACATTTCTAGGACTACTTGGCCAATGATCCCCGGCCTATGCAGGGACAAATGTGCGCATATATGCGCTTCGGACACGAACGGGCTCCTATAGCCACCGATCGAGCCCCGCGTGGCTTTGAAACACTTCTATCAACTCTTACGACACTCTAATTTCCATTCCTGATCACCCCTATCATCGCCGATCCACAAACGAAGCCAATCGCTTTGATTTCATTTAAACAAGCACCCAAAGCTTCGAAATGGAGTTTCAGGATTTTCTCTTGTTGTTTTTCTTGTTCTTTTGACTCAGTATAGTAGTGAAACACATGATCCACATCTCCTACCACCCCACGATCAGTTTCAGATATTTTAAACATGTTTTAGTACATTTTTTGTGCATTCTTTCCCTCATGTAGTCTGCAACCCCAGAATCGCTCCATCGCCCCATTATTCTTCTTGGGAACACAAAGGATAATTACTAGCTAGCTCTCACTATAAGTACGCTTGTAAATTTCTCCAGAATCTAAGGCAGTATAACCTCCACAGTCTCAGAACAGTCTCCACATCTTTGCTTGATATCTCAACATCGCTTGTTTTGTTAACGAATCGTCACCGGCCGTTCGTCATCAATTCAAGCATTCTACTGAACCTATTGCCTATCTCAAAACTGTTAAGTTTCAGTTATCTCTCTATCTACAGCTCGCGTCACTGTACGCGAACTTTAAGCACTGATATTTGATTCCACATCAGCGCATCCCCCACGCTAGAATTTACACACCGCTTAGATCATCTTTTAGGTGCTTAAGAGCCGCCTCAAGCAAACTCGAAGAAAATCATTAAAACAAATCAAATCAATCAAAATAAAATAAATAAAAATCCTTTTCTTATTTCTTATTAGTCATCAAGTTAACCTAACATGCATTTATCCAACAAATCTCCCAGAATGTCATTCATGAAATGTTGGAAAGCCGCAGGTGAGTTAGTAAGCTCGAAGGGCATTACTAACCATTCGAAGGACCCATATCGGGTCTTGAACGTGGTCTTCCATTTGTCTCCTTTGGTGATTCGGACGAGGTGGTATGCGTGTTGAGGCAGTTTGGCACCATCCTCGAGAGTGATCTTGAGGTCGTAGGGTCTGTGAGGTGCCAGGGTGTCCGCCCTAGACTTGGAGAATACATCCCTGAAGTCGCAATAGTCTTCGGGTATGCCTTCCATGTCTGCAGGGGTCAGAGATAGGTTGGCCGAGCATGCTGAGAGCTCGGTTGGGGCCAGGTTGAGGCGAAAGGTTTTGGATCCCTCTAATTTACAGGTGTGAGAGAACACGGCTGCATTGATTAGGGCGATGCGAGGAGCCTCAAGCTTTGGGACGGATTTGGAGGGTGACTTTGGTTCAGCTGTGGCAGCGTGAACTTCAGTCGTCGGAGGTTCAGCCAGATTATCCAGATGGGGTGCTCGGAAGGTAATACTGCCCAATACCCAATCAATCAATGGATTGTAGCGGGTGAGCCAGTTGTTCCCCAGCACGGCTGAACAGGACAAGTCTAGCAAAGTGACATAAAGGTCTACAGGGAAGGTGTGGTCAGAGTAGAAGCGAATAGGTAGTTCTACTGCTTCGGTAATTATGGAGTTTGTACTCCCATCAAATAATCTAAGAGGGATCGGGTCTATGGTTTGGGTTTGGAGGTTGTGTCTACGTACAAAAGTGGATTCAAGGAAACAGTGTGTGGAGCCAGAATCTACTAATGCCTTAAAAGGAGTGTTTAGAATAGTTTTGGAAGACAAATTAACTACAAGAGATGTAGGACTAAAGAGAGCAGAAGCATTAAGTCTAACCTCTAGTTTGGCATGTTCAGGGTCAACGCAACCCTCAGGACGTGCAGAGGCCGAAGGGTTGAGGATTAGTTTTTTGCCTCGGGGGCTGTGGCCATAGGTTTGGTTTTGGCCTCTGAGGGCTGGTTGGCTGCCTGCGCTGCTCGGGCCTTTGCTGCGGCTCTCGGACACACACTAGCTTTGTGGTCCGAACTGCTGCAGACCAGACACAAGTTCAGGTCAAAGTGACACTGGCGTTCTTGGGGAGTAATCTTGCCGTCGGGCCTGAGCTTACCCAAGAGGTCGGGTCCCTTCGACTGAGGCATAGAGGGCTTTGCAGCCTCTTTGCCTTTGGCCGAGGTACCTTGCTGTGCCTTCGGGGTTGTGTTCGGGGCTGGGGCAACTGATTTCTCGGTCCGAGGTTCAGACCTTGACAATGACTGGGTTGTCTCGCAAGCAAGCTCGCCTCAACGTTCCCAGTAGCGCTGGTCTATCCATTGGACCAGATCTCGGAGCTTATCCAGAGTGCGGGGTTTGTTGAAATGAATCATCTGGTCTTTTTTGCTTCGGGAGGGAAAGATAGGCGTTCCGAAGCAGTGCTTGGTCATTGTAATTGACGAGCAAGGCGAGGCTATAGAATTCAACGAAAAACTTGGTGGCCTTGGAGCGGAAACAATTTCATCTGACAGTGACGGGCAAGTGAATGGCATGGTACAAAGACAGCCTCATTCTTTCTGGACAAAAAATGAGGTGAATGTGTTTGCAAGAGCCACCGGCATAGGTTTACCTTTTTTTTGGTGAATGATGTCATTTGCTTTTTGGATGCTGCATTGGTTTTCAGGGGTGAAATTAAAACTCCTGACTTAAGCGTGCATTTGGGAGCAGGGAGCAATGGGGGCGAGTCTTCTTTGTCATTGCTGTGGGGCCACTTCAATACAGACAGAGAAGAACCCACAAGTGGGGCTAGGTTGGCTTCAACCAGCACCAGTTTCAATGCAAGTTGGATGCAATTAATGAGCAACTGGTATGTTTTGGTGCAACGATGTTCATTGTTGCTTTGGTTGGTGGTAGGAGATGTTATTATTTATCTATCTACTGTGCGAACATCATATTATGTAATCTACTGATGGATCAGTAGCACTGTCTAGAATAAAAATACAAAAACAATATAAAAACACTACTAATGTCAATTCAAAGCCTTGGGCTTTAGGATACACTTTGTTTGCATTTCTAGAATCACTCGGTGATACATCCCCGAGGCCGTGCAGGCATGAATGTGCGCATATATGTGCTTCGGACACAAACGGGCTCAAATAGCCACCGATTGAGCCCCACATGGCTCTGAAACACTTCCAAACACATATACAACAATACATTTACTATTTCGACTCGCCCCTATCGTCACCGATCCCCGAACGAAGCCGATTGCTTCGATTTCATTTAAACAAGCGCCCGGAGCTTCGAAATGGAGTTTCACAAATTTTCCTCATCTTTTTTTTCTTGTTCTTTTGATTGAGTGTGTTAGTTAATTGCATGATCTACAATTCCCATAGCATCCAGATCGGTTTCAGGTGCTTCAGACAATTCCTAGTACATTTTTGTGCATTCCTCCCCTCATGTAGACTACACCCCAGAATCGCTCCATCGCCCCATTATTCTTCTTGGAAACACAAAGGACAATTATCAGCTAGCTTTTCCTATAAGTACCCTTGTAATTCTCGTCAGAATCTAAGGCAGTATAACCTCCACAAGTCTGATATATTCTCCATCTCTTTGCTTGATATTTCTACAACGCTTGCACTGTTAACGAATCGCCACCGGCCGTTTGTCATCAATTCAAGTGATCTATTGGACCCAACAGTTATCCCAAAACTGTTAAGTTACTGTTATCTTTCTATCTACAAGTCCGCGTCACTGTACGCAAACTTTAAGTGCTGATACTTTGCTCCCACATCAGCGCATCCCCTGCGCTAGAATACATCTCTCGCTTAGATTATCTAACAGGCGCTTAAAGCTTGCCTCAAGAGAAATCAGAATAAAATCAATTATCACTCAAACAAAATACAAAATAAATAAAATAAATATTCCATTTCTTTTTCTTATTAGGAGAAATATCCCACCTGAGTGAAAGAAATGGAATCAAAGTAAAGAAGAACAAGAAGAGGCTTACAATGTGGGGGTTACTTGAACAATAACCCAGCACCCAGGGAGAAAGCAATTCCTGATCTCAACAGGGTTGACCACACTTCCTTTGAGGTCAATGGCATCAATGTCACCATTCACAATCCAATTAGATGGCATGATGCCATCTCCATATGGCAAGTAGGAGACGTCTGCCATTGATCCAAAAGAAGCCATTGGTGTCTCTGTTGCAAATCATAAAGTATGTTAATTATGTTAATGGTGCTGATGTGGCCACTCACTGCTTTTGGACCCATCTTGATACAGGTATGAGGCCGTCGATTGATTGGAGCTTGATTTCCAAAGTGGTGGGGTGACTGCTTGGACATGAACCAGTTTGCCTGGATTGTTTACGTTGTGGATAGGAGAGATCCAGGAATGAAGGGTGTATTCCTTGTTGAATTCCTCTTCTTCTTGGACAGCATCATCCACTCACAATGGCTTTCCCTCAGAAAGCCTTTGAAGTCCATCCAAAAGCCAGAGCTGTCGGTTCAGCAGCTTTTTGACGTCCACTGCAAGATGATGCTCAAGTGTGGCTGGGGATTCAAACACAAACTTAAGCTTCAGCATTGCCAGCTCCTTGTTCTTGTTCCTGACATCATCTTTTTGATTCTGTGCTTGAATGAATCAAATGTTATGCAACACATTGAATCAATGTCATACCCCAGTGAAGAAATGTGAGAATCTATCCCCCAAAACCAGTTTTGGATTCATCACCAAGTTTGGTGACTAAGAAACTGGACATTTCTTGAGTGGGATGGATGTTGCTGCACCATTTCCACTGGCCCTTCTTCTGAAGCTTGCCATTGAACTGTGCAGGGTCCAGGTTCATCAATGCATCAGGTTCTTGTTGAACATGACAAAGCAAGGCAGAGATATTTCTGACATTGACGATGCAATCAGACAGGATTTCCAACATACTGTAAACTTAATACAGTGAGGAAAGGAAGCAGCGAATGTTCTTCAGCAAACAGGAAAATAGGAAGTATTATTTTGCCTAAGTGATGTCACAAACTATGCCATACATATGCTGGGTCTACAGTCACAGAAGTATGACAACAGCTGAACATTGGAACAGAACATACTCAATAGGCCCAAATATATAATACCTCTGATCTTTACGCTCTTTCATTCCTCCTGCTAAGGTCATGCCCAAACTTCAGGTGACCTCGGGCCTTGTCCAAAATATGGGACAGGACTCTGAGCTGGCACAGCACATAAGCTGAAGCCAAGTCCCATTCGACCTGTTCACTAAGCCTCGGCCCTCCTTGGCAACCCAACCCCGAACCTCGGTTGACTCTATCTTGAGTCCCAACCTTATCTCTGCGTCTGTTCCAATTCAGTTCTTAACAACATGGAAGCCAGTTCTGATATCAACTAAGATACCCAATATACTTCTACCTCTTAATCCTTACGCTCCTTCATTCCCTTTGCTAAAGGTCATGCCCGAACTTTGGGTGACCTTGGGCCTCATCCGAAATATGGGACAGG
>QMFG01003000.1:0-17180 GCA_003314545.1 Ramaria sp. MG151
GATGAATACACGGGGGCACATGGTTAACGGCTTGAAATGAGCGGTACCATGGTCATTTCGAAGTTGGCTCGCTCCCGCGATTGTCTATGGCAAACCTGATTGCAAACATAGCTGTCCGTCCTTTGGAGGCTATGTACCCTCAGAATAGAAAATAACACTATAGAAGCAGGGCGTGCATCTTTACGGACAGAGCAGGCTGTGGCAACACCAGGTGTAAAGAACGCCTCTGAAAAGCGACTCATTGACCCTTTACTCTGTATGTATTATCATGAACCAGCTCGGATTACCAGCGTCGACCAGCAGCGTCCATCTCAGACGTTAGAGGTATGCTTCCCGAATTCGTTTCTTTGATGAACCTGGCCTCTCATTGTCAACACAGTGATCGCGGCTGTAGGTCCTGTAGTCAAAATGTTACATCTAGGATTGCAATTCAAAGCAATCTGAGTCGTTAAGGGATGATCCCCTGTCCTTTCTGCCTGAGATTCATATCATTATAGCTTGTATCAGTGGGGAATTTTGAAGTGTCAAGCACCAAGTTCTTTCCGTAAAATATAATCCCACGTCTCAACCAGGTACGCTCCTGAAGAACATGGATGACACACGGGGCCTTTATGAGCCTGGGTCGTTCCCATTCGACACCATCGCATTGTGACGCAGAGTTTGCTTTTCTTGTTAGTAATTCCCCAGGTAAATCTGTGCTCGAAGTGGATGATGAAGAGGCGAAGACTAAACAAGTACAGAAGTTGGGACTTTAGGGTTCCCTAATGGATAATTGGGTAGCTTGAATAAAGTACTTGGGGGAAAGGGGGGGGACGATGTTGTTGGGCAAGATATGGGGAATACTACTTTCAATGTCATCTAGTCAAAGGTTGGATTTTTTTAGGTCCACAGGTTCATAGCATATCAGGCATTATTCGGTTTCAAACTTTCTCAGGATTGGATGATGATCTTATAGTTATTAGATGAAGTTCAAGGGGGTTTGAGACTTGAATATCTTCAGGTATGAATGAAATATGTAGACAAGTTTAGCCGAATTTCCAGTCGTCTCTCGGTGCATTACCGGCCTGTATTCCGTCTGGAATATGGGCAGTAAGTTACGTTTTCAGGATTCATTTGGAAAGATTATGAATGACGCCATGACAACTTGATACGAATTTAGCGTAGAGAAAGTGGAGCCAAATTTCGAGGTCCGCTGATGCTTTCTAGCTATGGATTTCAGCTTGCTTTCACATTTGCACCTCTAATGGTGCAACTCTGCATATTTGAAAAGCACAGGACGTAATTCTGCTATGCCAATTCTATGGTGGAGCCTGGCTTTTGTAATACCGAAACCCTGCGTCGATGAAATCTGGATTTCGGCTTGCTTTCACATTTGCACCTCTAATGGTGCATTGAAAAACAAAGGGGCTGTAATTCTGTTGTGCCAATTCTATAGTGGAACCTGGATATTGTAACGCTGAAACCCTGCGTAGATGAAAAATTTGGATGATGAATCATGATATCTTTACGTAGTTGAAACGATGGAGTGACGCGGTGGTCCAGGGTGTTTCCGCAGCACCAACACTATCAACATCGAACCGAAGTTTTGAAACACGGCTGGATTACAAGAGACGCTGGTTTCTTTGATTCATCTGTTTGTTGTGAGGGCATAGCTCAGGCGCACAGGTTTGTCCTGGATATATATAAATGCTTTCTGTGATTCAAAAACTTCAGTATTCACCAACATGTCGTGCCTCTTCACCTACGCTCTGCTATCCACTTTGCTGGTATCAGCCGCTGCTCAATCGTTGAATGTTGTCAACCAGTGCGGCGAGGAAGTTTTCCTATTCACCCAGACCAGCTTTGGAACCATTGCGAACAACGTACAAGTCGCTCCTGGAGCTACCCAGAATATGGGAATTAGTTCCAACTGGGACGGCGCTGTCAATGTGGGCAAGTATTGTCTTTCTGACGTATAATGCCGTTGCCTGATTGGTTCATCAGGGACCGGTTGTGGAAGCGATGTTAATTCATGCGTAACTGGTGGCCCCACTTGGGATGGTCAAACGCCCTTCTCTCGAGCTGAATTCAATTGGGTAGAGTCTGCTTCGAGTTCTGCTGGACGCATAGAATTGATCTACTCATTTCTCAGTTTGCCATTCCTGGCTCTGTCACTTACGACATCAGTTTGATCTACGGGTACAATGTGGGGATGGAGATTTCAGCTGCGGATCCTACCTGTTCTCAGTTCGCATGTACTCTCCCGGGTGGTTGCGTAAGTGTTTTCATGGTTTTTTTTTTCAACTAATTTTTACTGACCATTTACCAGCCGGTTCCAGGCCCAGATGGTTCTTGCTACAGTGGATGTTGCTCATCAGTAGCCGCATGTTCTCAGGGAGCTCTTCCTGCGGGAGGCGGAGGTCAATCAAAACATAGTCTCCTTTCTAACAATTTACCGAATAGTTACAGGTTGCCCCAACAATGCCTTTGCCGGCCCCAATAGCCCTTTCTACTACAACAATTGTCCTAATGCCTACGCATTCCCAGACAACGACGGTAGGCTATTCACTATGCGACATTTTTGTCAGATTTCTCTTTTCTCATTGCTATTAACATTTCAGGAGCCGCGGGAGGCACTCCAGCCGACAATGTGGATTTCACTTGCGGCAATCCCGACATCACGTTGACGCTGTGCCCTGGCATTACTTCTCATATCCCTTAGGCGAGGAAACGTGCATACCTACCCTCTGCAAAGTAACGACTTAGAGATGCTTCAGAGCACTTAGTATTTAAATGTTATCAGCGTTTTGGAATCCGTAAAATTGCATATTCTGCCTCTTAAACGAAGTGTTGGCCCTACTCAAATGCAGCAATGCTTGTGACCGGTCTCTGAGAACTATACAAGACTTAACCAGTATTCATGCGAAAGTATAATCTGGTAGAGGAAAGTAACCATGTATTTTCATAGGATGCTCTATGCTTCTCTTTGTCATCTTGCAGGGGAGTCCACGAGTCTGGTTACAGGTGAACTGGAAGCCAGAGTCACATATTTCAACTCCCAGTTTTCCAGTTACTCAGAAATCTCAGAAATACAGGGACAGAATACTAAGTTGGTGCAACATTAAAGTTAAAGCCAAGTCCCTCTGATCCATCCAGAAGTCTACCAGAACCTCCAGAGCCTGTATATATGCTAAGTGAATTGTTCCAGAAACAGTCATATTGCTACCAGCTACATCATTTATCATCAGTAGAACTCAGCATTTAACACAGACTGAGACTGTCAAGGCCAGTTTCTGGCCAATCTCCAGAAGGATATGGGATATTCCAGAATACAGTCTGGCATCCATCTTTACTTGTATACTTTAATTCTATTTTTTCCATTGTCTCCAGGTCACAGAAAACTGTTAAAAATTAAAAGGTACAGCAGCAAGCAGAGATAGACAGAGAGTGATAATAACACTCTTGAAAAGAATTTCAACTCAAAGACTCGAAAAATAACTGTAAAAATCGATAGTATTTACTGTAGATAATGTCCTTGTTATATACAAAAGAGTTCAGGGGTTTTGAGGCATGTTATTCTCGGAAAAATGTCATGAGATAGGGAAAAGGGATGATAATGGGGCTATGGGTGGAATATGGAAGAAAAATGTTCATAAATGTTCAGGATAAAAAAGGGGGTTAAAGCGAAGTGATGGAACTTGTTCTGGGTTGAAGTGAAATTGGAGCAATGGAAAATTGATCAATAGAAAGAGGGGGGGGGGGATATAGGGAAAAAGTCGAGGGGACTTGCCCCTGGATGTCCATAGAGTCAATTATGGGGATTTGAGTAGTGGAGTCGCATAGGGAGTCGGGGGAATACATCCAGGGATGTTTAAGGGTGTAGGAGACTCATTTGGACCGCATATATGCAGGTCCCTCGTCTCGGATAAATGTTTTGAGTGGTTTTAATGGAGATAGGGCCCTCTTGGCTTGTAATTATAATTAAACTCGATTCGACTCGTTGTGGGCTCAGTTTTTTGACTCAAAATGATTTTAATGGTGCAGTGGACTGTTCTGGACATGTGGGATATGTTCCCCTTGTTGGGCACACATTTGCCATATGTCCTTGAGTCAAGCCAAATATATCTCCTATAATTTTTTCCATATTTTCTACTCACAATTTTTTAGTTTGTTTTCGCGTTTCTATGTATTACAAGCCGCGCGACCCCTTTCGTTTTGCTTCCGCGTCGAGAATAGGCGAGCGCCCAGAATTTCGGTCGGAGCCGGTAGTTTGGCCACCCGACGCACATGGGCGCTTAAACGCCGGTTAGGGTATATACGCAGGTGAGACACGCTTGCTTGTTCCCCCTCCTCAGTGATTGACACCACTGAGGAGGTGAGCCTATAATATGTAGTTCTAGTTACTGAGAATTCTGTAGAATAATCTTTTAGGTAGTGATTCTTTAATATAGTGATTGACACCACTGAGGAGAATAATCTTTTAGTTTATTCCCTGAAGACAATCCAAGCCTACTGCGCAATTCTTGGAGTTGCTGTATTATCTTATCCCATAATTCTATCACCCCTCGACTTGGAGTGCAAGATGGATGAGAAATATTGTGAGGATGTGATGGGAATGCTGGCAGAAATAAAAGAGATATCAAAAGAAAAATAATAAAAGAAATATGTCCGTATCTTTATTCAATTTCCTTCCTAACAAAAACTTCCCCACAACATTTGTTAGTCTTGAAACATGTTCTATTCTATTCTTGTTCTCCCTGAGCCTGATCCCTGACACCCCCAGTGTATGAACCTGTAGTCTACCTGCATAGTCACTAGTTCTGATATTGACTTAATACACCTCTTGTTCTTTATCCTTCTCTCTCCCCTCTGCCTGCTACCACCCACATCTGTTGGAATTCTGGGTGGTGCTGAACAGGGACCGTGCGCCAGAAGGCTGTTTAGCTTGAGCAAGTGAAATGGCTCGTTGTAAACAGATAAGTATTACTAAGCAACTGTAACTAATGTTGTGCCGCCAACAATGCCGCTCGCACATTTCCAACAACATCAAGCCCCCGGCTCTTCTGGTTTTCTGGTCACTCAGGATCTCTGAAATACAAGGACAGAATACTGAGTTGGCACAACATTAAAGTTGAAGCCTCTGATCCACCCAGAAGTCTATCTACCAGAACCTCCAAAACCCATATCTTTGTTAAGTGACATGCTCCAGAATTATCATTGGCCACTGGTCACATCATTTGATATCAGCAGGACTCTGTCAGGGGACAGCCTCCTGTCCACCAATTCTTATTCTTTTCCCTATATATCTTTTATTTTATATCTCCTTTTCTCTATGGATTCTTTAGTTAATCCTTCTTCATCCTTGTTTCACTGACGGTGACATGACTTACTCGTGTCACAGTCACTAGCTATATAGTTTGGCTGCTTATGTAAGGGATCCTCACCTCATTCTCTTCTGGATCCCCTTACCAGGTATGCACCGATATTGTACTTAGTTTCCTTTTAATCTCATTCTCTTCTGGATCCCCTTACCAGTGTCTGGTTGGCATTGTGGGTAGGCTTTAGGGTTCGAGTCCCTGAGTCAGGCCTAGGGAGAAGGCCAGGGCTGGGTGGTGTCCCGCTGGTTCTAGCTCCTAGCATTGCCCAAGAATCGGTACCCGTGTGAGGTGCCCTTACAGACTCAGCATTTAACACAGACACAGACACAGATGGTGGATGTGTAGCAGAGACAAGCCACATAGATACATGTGATGCCTACATAACCAAAGTGTTCACAACAATACACTATGTAAATGTAAACCAACACTCCGATCTGATGGGAATGCAAAACAGAATAAAAGCTCTTACCAAACAAATAGAATGAAACAGCTCTCACCAAATCTGGCAATCAGATATGCATGATGAACTCAGGTGAAGGGGTGTGGGAAGGAATGGGAGATGTGTTGCAACTTCTAATGCAGCTGGCTACCTGCAGAGGTAGTAACTGGCCTTGCACATGGAAGTATCAGGCAGAAACATGTTAAGGTTCTTTTACAAACTCAGCTAAGCTACTATACTAGTTCCTTACTAATACTGTAAGTAGCTTCTACCACTTGTAATAAGCTGTAATACCAACAAGATGAAGGCTGATTAGTGAATGAAGCATTGAATGATACTTGAGACACCTGAGTCATATCAGCAGTTCTGAGACAAAATGGGCCTGTGCCTGATGTGGTGGACCTGCCATAAACCAATCCTTGATATGCTGAGGCATATCATGAATGCAATGTGCAGCAATGTAATCTGAATGACTGCAATTGTCAAGGCCAGTTTCTAGCTGACCCCTGGAAGTATCCAGAATGCTCTAGAGATTATTCCAAAACATTTATTTCTGTTTCTATATCTAATCCTATTGTTACTTTCCATCTCTAGGCTACAGAAAACATTCATCATGACTTTGATAGTTATGAAATACATTTCACCTTATTTTATCTATCCCCAAACCCAATCCCCAACACACCTAGTATATGAACCTGTAGTTTACCTGTACACTCCTCAGTTCTGATATTGAATTAATACACCCACATTCATAACCTCTCTCTGTTCTCTTTCCTTCACTACCACCTGTGACAACCCCCAGCTCTTCTAGTTTTCCAGTCACTTGGAATTGCTGAAATACAGGGATAGAACACTGAGTCAGTACAACATCAAAATTGAAGCCAAGTCCCTCTGATCCACCTGGAAGTCCACTGGAACCTCTGGAACCCATATATATGCTAAGTGACTTGTTCTGGAAACAATCACATTGCAACCAGCTATGTCATTTACCATCAGTAGAACCCCAGCATTTAACAGCAATGATGACAATGACCTTCATGAGTGGGATCACACCAACAATAACCTTTCTCATCTTCCTGGGACCCATGACCAAATGAAGAACCTGAAACATGTCCACTAACAGCTTTCCATCTTCTACCTCCTCCAGACTTGTGGAAGTGGGCCAATGCTTCACACAGCAGGGCCGATTTCTCCCCCCCCCCACACCTTTTTTTTTTTTTTTCACAGATGTTGGGTGCATACAGGTAGTACATAATAAGAAATAAAATGGAGATTTTTATTTTATTTATTTGATTTTATTTGAAGTGTTTTTTTGATATTTTGTTCCAGTTTGCTTGAGGCGGCTCTTAAGCGCCTAAAATATAATCTAAGCGAGATGTAAATTCTAGCGCAGGTGATACGCTGATGCGGAAGCAAAATGTAAGCGCTTAAAGTTCGCGTACAGTGACGCGAGCTGTAGATAGAGAGATAACTCTAACTTAACAGTTTTGAGATGAACTACGGGTTCAATAGAATGCTTGAATTGATGACGAACGGCCGGTGACGATTCGTTAACAAAGGAAGCGATGTTGAGATATCAAGCAAAGACTTGGAGACTGTTCTGAGACTGTGGAGGTTATACTGCCTTAGATTCTGGAGAAAAATACAAGCGTACTTATAGTCTGAGCTAGCTAATAATTGTCCTTTGTGTTTCCAAGAAAAATACTGGGGTGATGGAGCGATTCTGGGGTTGCAGTCTACATGAGGGGAGGAATGCACAAAATATGTACTAACACATGTTTAAAATGCCTGAAACTGATCGTGAGGTGGTAGGACTTGTAGATCATGTGTTTCACTACTATATTGAGTCAAAGAACAAGGAAAAATAATGACAGAAAATCTTGAAACTCCATTTCGAAGTTTTGGGCGCTTGATTAAATGAAATCGAAGCGATCGGTTTCGCTCGTGGATCGGCGACGATAGGGGTGATCCGGAATGGAAATAGAAGTGTCGTAGGGGTTGTTGGAAGTGTTTCAAAGCCACGCGGGGCTCGATCGATGGCTATTGAAGCCCGTTCGTGTCCGAAGCGCATATATGCGCACGTTCGTCCCTGCATGGGCCGGGCATCGTTGGCCGAATGATTCTAAAGATGTAAACAGATAATATCCTAAGGCTCAAAGCCTTGGATTGACATTAGTACTTGTTTTTATTGGGTTTTATTGATTTTATTCTAGGCGGCGCTACTGATGCATCAGTAGATTATGTAATGCATAGCCGCGGGTTGGGAGAAAAAGAAAATAATGAAATAACAGTATACCTAGTAACCAACCCTGATATATTCTGACAATCTCTTCTTTATTAAAATTTCTTGAAACTATACTGACATTCACTTTATGAATTCTCAAAAAATTTCCTTATTTTCTCTTTACACTGCCCTGATATTTTGCTTCCAAGCCAAGTAGTTGGTTTTGGATGCCTTTGGCATTACTGGTGGCAGCAAATGAATTTTCACCATGTCATCAAAGGCAGCCAATTGTAGGGTAAATGCAAGTGACACAGCTCACCACAATCTTCCTCCTCAGTTTGAACAGTCACTGAAGATATTACATATAGTACAAAAACTGAAAAAGCTATAGTTGTTAATTTAGGTAGCTACAAGCAATATGACAGCTAGAGAAGTTCTCAATCCAATCCTACTGCCACCAGAAGAGTTACTAGCTATTTTCCCAAATTCCTCCAACAGACCCTTTGATTGTCTTTTTTTAATTAATAGGAAGTTGTTTATTAAATATCAACACATGGTTTTTCATGATGACCTACCTTGATGATAATACTATAATAGGGAGTAGTCTTATAATAGCATATGAAGATGTAGGATATATCCATGGACAACACTGAGCTAAATCAGGAAGATAGGTTCATATGGTGTACATTATAGAAAGGTGGCACTACTATAGAAATAAATGAAGCTCAGCATCACATCATGAGCTGATATATTAGATTACTAATAAACCAATAGGTAACTAATGGTCAGTAGAATCATGGAACTGAATGCCTGAGCTTGATTTGTCTTGTCTGTTATTTCAGCCATCATGCTCTTCATCACACTAATGTTTCCATTGAGAGCACTTGATAAGGCATGGCTGATCGTCAGTGTCAGGAATGTTTTAGAGACTACAAAGAGCATAGTGGATAAGATAAGACTGCAGAGGCCTATGAGTAGCATGGGATGTCAGCCAATTCTGCAGGAGAGAGACACAACAATTCAAAGAAATACTACAGCTTCTTGTGCACTAACGAGGCACTGGAATTAAACAAAAGGGGACTTTAGCAAGTCACCTGAAAAAGAGGGAAAGAACAAAGACAAATTTTCTATAGTAAAAAAAGTGTAAGCAAGGAAAAACTCGAGTTTCATAATAGAATGATCCTGACCTTCAACAATGAGAGTGGAGAGGAGTGTCTGTAAATCATCCAGTTTCTCAGTTGATTGTAGCTAAGCAAAGGTGTAGATCATATCACTCTGTAAGATTAGGCTTTGGAGTTCATCTACTCAGGTATTATAAAGCTGAGATATAGCAAGAGCAGGACAAACCATAGTGCAGAAACCAGTCAAGAGACCAAAGTAATACATAGAGTATCCTAGGACTAATAGTAGTGTTTAATATTGGAAAGGCAACTCTATTGGCAGAGTAAGCCTGCAACAACTGTAAGTTCAGCAGAAGAGCTTAAGAGCTTAGATAATACATGTAAACTATTTATAGTCTTTAGTTCAGGTATAGAGAGTGACTAATCAGGAGAACAATAAAGAACAATGGGCAGTTTACTCTGATGTTGTGTCAAGTGTACCTTATTTTTACTACACTCCACCTCACTTGAGGCAACATTGAGTCCAAGCTATGATACAATGGAGTGGGAACAAAAAGAGGCTGTCTGAAAAACTCTTGTTTGTGGACTGAGTGGTGCCTTAGAGGTACACAGGGCTTCTAGGATCCATGGTCACATAGAAAAGGTGAGAGATGGCAGTGAGTCTGGCAGGAGCCATTGATGGGAATGGATGGGGCTGCACTGCAAATGTAGCTTACACAATTGTTCAGAAAGGGATGAGGACCTTTTCATAGTCTCCAGGAGTGAATGAAGGGTCTATTGGGGTTGTAGATTTGGTTGTAGCTCTGTTTGAGCAAGCTCGCTGGGGTGTGTGAGTCCAGCAGAGGTGGAAGGGGAACATGAGCTAAGAATGACAATGTGATGTGGGGATCACTCAATGTGATGGTGTGACATAGAAACAGTGCATCATGACATGAGGTGCAATGATGCAGCGAGAATGTATGTAGGGAATAATGAGGAAGAGTGAGTCCATTTGTCCAGTAGTAGTCTGAGGGCCATAATAAGAGTGAGAGCAACAGATCATGAGTACCGATGTGAATGTGCACAAGAAAATGTGAGATTGCAAGTGTGTGTGCATATGAGAAGTTAGTGGTGGAATGTGAGTGCAGACATGCAAATGCAAGTGCTTGCAATGAGTGATAAACTGGTTGTGCATAGGGTGTGTGAATGCTGGGGATCAAGTGCATGGATGAGTGTTGTTATTATTATTTATCCTGTGAACATCAGATTACATAATCATTCTGATGGATCAACAGAGCCACCTAGCAGAGAATAGAAAAGAGAAACAACCATAAAAACAACGCCAAGCTCAGTTCAAGGCTTTCAGCCTTAAAATACTTTTTTGTTTATTTTTAGATTCAACCAGCCAAACAAAGCCAAATGCAACCAAGCACATAAGCATGCATATATGCCATTTGGACATGAACAGGTTGAAATAGCCATTGATCGGTGCCCACGTGACTCCAAAATGTTACCAAAGATCAATATGGTAACTGGGAAATGTTTTCTAACTACCCCTGACATTGCAAATCCACGACCAAATCCCAAGTGCTTCCATTTCATATAGGATAAGCGCCCAGACCTTTTTTTCTTGTTCTTTTAACTGAAAATAAATTGTAGTTTGCATGATTTGTAGTTCCCAAAGTTCACAGATCGGTTTCAAAGGTTTCAGACAGTAATTAGTTCCACATTTGTGCAATCCTACCCTCATGTAGATTCCAACCCCAGAACCACTCCATTGCCCCCATATTTCTCATTCACCCACAAGAGACTCACCCTAGCTACTGTTTCCTTTAAATACGCTTGTAGTTCTCGGTACAATCTAAGGCAGTAAATCTCCACAAAGTTCCCTATATTTTGAATCACTTGCTCTATATCTCCACAACTGCTTTACTGCTAGCAAATCATCACTGGCCGTTTGCTTTCAATCTAAAGCATCTATACAACTCAATAGTTGCTTCAATTTTGCTAAGTTGACACCATATCTCTATCTGCAAAGCTTGTGTTATAGTATGTGATCTTTAAGCACTGACAGTTTGCATCTGCATCAGCACATCCCCCGCACCTCAATACATTTTTGCTTAGATTACAAAACTAGCGCTTATTGTGTGCATTCAAGCAACCCAAACAAAATTCAAATAAAACATTTCTATCACTTTTATTATTAAGTGTGAGTGCACACAAGCAATAGACTGTGATAGACCAGGTGTGCATGCAGATATGCACAAGAAGTTGAATGCACATGTCATGGCTGATACAAGTGTGAGTGCATGTGGAGGAGCCACTGGCAGCAATGACACTACTTGAGGGGTTGGTGTGCATGGTGGCAGTTGCTGCAGTGGCAATGCAATGGGATGTGGTAGAGGTGGGTGTGCTGGAGTCTTCTCAGTGCATCTTGAGGATATTGGCAAGACCACTGTCAGGCTTTGGAGGGAGGAGTATGGTGTGGCCAAAATAAGCGGTAAAGTCAAACACAATTCCAAGCTGTATTCATCATCACCTAATGAGGGTGTGGTCTGCTGGTTAATAAATTTGTGCACCAAGGAATTGGAGCCATTGTTCAAGATAGCAATATGAACTCTTGGGGTCAAAACTTCCTGTAACAATGGTGGAGGTGGAGGTAAGGGTTTGGGAAGAAGAAGAGTGAGCATCATCACTGACAGCGATATTATTGGTAATTGTGGACATTGTATAACCCCCATTCACCATGTCCCGTTCTGAATTCAAAGACTGGTCATAAAGGTTAATTACTACACAAAATAAAACTCTCCATAGACATACCTCCTTTAACTATATGAATCCAACTAAGAAGCTGCTGATGCAAAATGATGCAGCTATGAAGCAAGGCAGGGTATATGGATATGGACAAATTTCCGGAAATTGGACCATCCAAATGCTCTTGGAAACCTTTCATATGGATGAGAAAGTCCACCGCTAATGAAAGCAGAAACACTTTCCCCAGCTGATTATTGAACAGTCAATATCATCCCTCGGACAAACATAGCAAATTGTAAAGCTCACCTGTGCCTGTGGCCTGGAAGATGCCAGTGTGATGAGCCTTGGCAGGCCTGGCGCAGGTATGGAGCCTGTCTCTGGGATGCCAGTCATGGAGTACGAGATAAGAATGGACAGGTTGATCTCTGAGCTCGTGTACAGGTCAGTGAAGTCTCTGGTCCTCAGGTGTGCTGAGTTTTGAGCCCCTATGTCTATCAGGATTGGTAACAGGATAGTAAGTAGGAGACTCCAATTTTCACAGTGATGAGGCTCCAATGGTGAAGTACACAGGAGACCAGATCTTCCTGTGTCCTGGCATGAACCAATGCAGGTCTAGGGAGGTAGCCTACACTCCACAACTATTGACTGCAAACAGCTGCACATCACAGAAACAATGATTGCTTTCTTGGCAATAGTTTCTCTGTCCCTGGAACCCTCATCAGTTGTAATGATGACATGGCACTTATGGTCTTGGACATGATTGCAAAGAGACTCTGCAGAGAATTCAGCAAAGATGACAGAATGCATTGCGCCAATATGAGCACAGGCAAGGAAGGCAGCCACAGCTTTCCAAGTCATTGGGAGGTACATGGAGATAGTGTCACCTTTCCATAACAGCGAAATACTTGAGAATGTTGGCAATGGAGCAAACCTTGCAGTGTAGCTTGGCATGGGATGCTTGAACACTCATCTGTCGACACAGTTATAGGACATGTTCAAGGCTTCTTCTTGGAATCAGGAAACATCACCCATTTCGAAGATTCCAGTCTGTCACAATACATGTCACCCAATCCTCTTGCCTCGTAAATTTTTCCTTGTCAGTGAGAAGGCTTTGGAATGCTTTTTGCATGATCAGATTGTAGAAGCTGTCAAGTGAAGGCAGTGGCAGTGGTGAATGCATCAAGTCAGTTAGTCATGTGCTCTAGGTTCTCCATCTACATCATTGATATATTGCACTGTAGTTGCAGCATAAAAGAACAATCTATCAGACTGTCTAAGCAGGCATGTGAGCGCCTGTGTAGCCAGAGGGAACCATCCTGATTATATCCATTCATGTCCCCAATCTCTGACAACGATGAACTCAGGTATGTTTTGATATCATTTTGTAAATTGTCTTGGATGACTTCTTGTAAAGGAATTTCAGTATAGACTTTGATATCTGACAAGCATGCATGAACACGAAAGACCTTCTGGATGTGGGATTCTGTTAAGAACTGAGTTGGGGCAGAAGCAGAGACAAGGTCGGGACTCAATAGAGAGTTGACCAAGGTTCGTGGTCAGCTTGCCAAGGAGGGCCAAGGCTCTGAGAATGGATCGAATGGGACTTCGCTTCAGCTTATATAAGTGCTGCACCAGCTCAGAGTCCTGTCCCATATTTTGGACAAGACCCGAGGTCACCCAAAGTTTAGGCATGACCTTAGCGAGGGGAACGAAGGAGTGTAAGGATTAAAGGTAGAATATATTTGGGTATCTTAGTCGATATCAGAACTGACTTTCATGTACATGAATGAGTAGCTTATATATGGAGGGGTTTGGGGATTGGAGACTGGATGACCGAGGTCAGGGTCGTAAGCTACGCAAAGAGAGATCAAACAGATAGGACGGATGTGAAACAGGTTTGAGGTGAATGGGGGTTTGGGCCTGAGGGGCTGGAGGTTTGGTTCGACAGCATGGGTTCTGACAGATTCGGGTTGACTTGTCAGTAGAAACTTGAGGGGTATGTCTGATACATGGGTGAGGATGGTGCTGATTATCAAACCCACAATTGATAACTCAGGGCATTCATTGAGAGCGTCAATTACAATGACCTTGTATGTTTCAACAGAGCTGGAAATGGTGAGCTGAAGTGGCTGAATGATGAGGCATTGGAACTGCTGAAGCACTGAGTCAGAGGCTACATCAGGGAATTGCTCGAGAACCTGAGATATTGCTACACGGATAGGGGGGATATCTGACAAAGCATGTGGTAATAGTGGGGACAATGAGCTGTGCCTTTGATGAGTGGGAGAAGAAAAATCTAGCTCCAAGAAAGAGCTTAGCGTCAAGATGCTCACAGAGGGTGAGAGCAATGCTAGACTTCCCTATTCCCACCATCCTATTTAACCAACAGACTTTAGGGGCTCTGTCTTGAGAGGCCCATTTCTCTAGATCATCTAGGACTTCAACATGAGTGTCCTTTATACACCTATAAAATTCCTTTCCTCACTGTTTTCAGAATTCAATTATCAAGGATGAATGTTGTAGATGAATGTAGTGTTAGTAGTAATGCTTAAAAATGTTTCAATACTAATAGAATGATATTCAAAAGCGAATAGAAATCCTACAGTAAAAGCAAATGGCTTTCAGGATGTCTGCGAAAAGGTGCAGTTCCGAAGAGATAGATATTCCAAAAGGATTCTATCTTGTGGATTGAATGAGCCTTCCAGTCCATGTCGATCACAGCCAATGGTCTCACATTCTTTCGAAGTGTATTTAAACCATTATAGATATGTTTTAGAGTACTCACTCAGATGTAAAGTTGCTGTTTAATGTAGTTCACAATGATTTGGCAAGTTGGATGTCAGAATCCAAATAATAGCAACAAATGTTGTGGATGAATGTCAAGTTAGTAAGAATATTCGGAAATATCTCTAATAATAACCGAATGGATTTAGAAAGTAAATAGAAATCCTACAGTAAAAGCGAATGGCTTTCGGAACATCTGCGAATGAAGTGCATAGTTCCGAAGAGACAGAGGTTCCAAAAGGATTCTATCTCGTGAATCGAATGAACTTTGCAGTTCATGTCGATCACAGCCAATGATCTTACATTCCTTGAAGTGGATTTAACTAATAAAAGTTGAATTGGAGTGCTTACTCAGATATAAAGTTGTTGTTCAAGGTGAGTTGAAGACGAGTTGGCAAATATGAGCAGAGAAATCAAGTTGACATACAATAATTGAACTAAAGAACATACATGCGAATGTGCTACTTATATACTGGGATGTTCGGAGGCAAGGGCGAATGGGGAGTAGTCCGTTAAGGATCAGAAAAGTAGCTAAAGTACATGTATGCTAGTGAATGACCATAAAGAATAGAGAACAAGGGTGGGGTGAAAATTGTGAATGAGAAAAGGGTTTAACGAACTAGGAATAAACCCTGAAACTTGTTTCCGAACCGTATGTCGTTTCGGGTAGACGAACCCTTGTTTCACCTCTTTAAACGATGGCCCTGAGTGTCGGGGATGAACGCGTCCACATATTGAATCGTATGTGTTGTCACCATAAGCTTTTAGAAGCATAGAATTGACCCTTCTATTGAGTTCCTAGAAATAGATGGGGATAGTGATGGGGATAGTGTAGATGCTTCTTTTCTGAGGAAAGGCTAATAATAGAATCTGATTTCTTGGTTGGGTCCTTGTGATGTTGCTAGGATGATTCAAGGTGTTATGGGTGACGAAGTGTTGGATGGTTCATGTGTGACAAGTCTGCCGATGAACCGGGTTCCGAAGAGTTGATTCGGAAACGTGATGTTCAGGTGGTTCGGGTGGTTCAGGTGGTTCGGAACAGATCATAAATCATGATCGTGACATTGGAGTAGAACAATCAAGTAGACATACAATAATTGAACTAGAGAATATACATGCAAATGTGCTAGCTATATACCGAACTATTCAGAAGAGAGAGCAAATGGGAATGAGTCTGTGAGGATCGGAAAGTAGCTAAAGTACATGTATACTAATTAATGGCCATATGAAACAAAGAACAAGGGTGGTAGGAAAATTGTGAATGAGGAAAAAGATTAACGGACCAACAATAGCTCCTGAAATATGTTTCCAAATCGCATGGCTCTTCGGATAGGGATAGCTGTGTGCAAATCCTTTGGAGGACGATCTTGAAGGTCTAGAACATTCATATCATGAAGTCTAATGATATGGGATGTCATTGCAAGCTTCAACAGAATGGAGATAATTCAATCAATGAGTTCATTGGAAAAGATGGGGATAGTGATGGGGATAGTCAGGGTGCTTCTTTTCCAGAAAAGATTGTGATTGGACCTGGTTATTGATTGTTTCACTAAACACTCAACGGAACAATTCCTGAAGTGGATTGGGTGATCGGATCAAATGTGTGCAAGAGATTGGGGCAAGGGTATTTCGGGTTTCCAAAGGGAATCTTCGGAGATGTTCGGAAAGACATATTCCAGTGCCTCAGCAGTGGAATGTTGTGAAACACAATTGTGACAACTGTGCTATATAAGACATGTTCTCATCATACTTGAGATTCCCTGGATTGCTTGTTCGATACAGAAACTTGTGACAATCATACCAAGGCACTTACCAGAGCATTAAGCCCCAGGAGCTTTATGAATGACAGTCAGTATTGTTATGGATCACAAGACCTTGAAGCGTAATTACCTGTAGCTCTATTGATGAAACAATGAAGCTGTTGGGTAACTCTTCCATTTCTTTGTATGTCTCTTAACTTCTACTGTTTAACTTGATGTTTTCTTCCAGAACCAGCTATGGGAATCAGATGCATGAGGATCAGCATGGAAAACAGAGATTGCTGCATGGTGTCAGAACTGGACCGAAACCTCGGGCCTCCGGGCCTGAATCCCCGACCATCACGTTTCATATATTCATACCTTCTGTTTGATCTCTTCCCCTCATAGCTTACGGCCCTGACCTCGGTCATTTGGTCACCGATCCTCAACCCTCTCGTATATAATTCGCTCATTCATGTACATGATAATCAGTTCTGATATCAACTAAGATACCCCAATACACCTTGCTTAATCTCTATGCTCTTTTGTCCCTTTCATTAAGGTCACGCCCAAACTTCGGGTGACCTCGGGCCTCGTCCGAAATACGGGACAGGACTCTGAGCTGGCGCAGCACAGAAGCTGAAGCCAAGTCCCATTCAACCTGCTCGCCGAGCCTCGGCCCTTCTCGGCCCCCTGACCCCAAACCTCGGTTGACTCTATATATTGAGTCCCAACCTTCACTCTGCCTCCGCTAAGATTCAGTTCTTAACAGTATATCAGAAC
>QMFG01003004.1:0-68441 GCA_003314545.1 Ramaria sp. MG151
AGAAGACGGGCTGGGTGAAGCTCCTTTCGCGGAGTCGTGTTATGGCGAATGCGGCTTGATAGACTTTAATTATTTTATGCATTTGTACATGGTTCTTTTTTTTGTTTTTTTTTTGGTTTTTGTTTTTTGTGTCTTGTTTTTTTTGAGTTGGTAATTTTGAAGCAATGCGTGCATGCGTGCATTCTTTTTTTTCTTTTCTTCCCCCGCTTCTCCACTTGAAACTTTGGTTGAAAAACGCTACTGAAAATGTACTGAAATGAATGGAACTATTTTGGGACGGAAATCAGCCCAGCTTCAACTACGCCGCCCCAAGTCTTTTTTTGTTTTTTGTTTTTTGTTTTTTGTTTTTCATTTATTATTATTATTTATCATCGCGCCAACTCGAATTACAGCGTGGAAAGTGGTGTTATATTATCCTCCAAGCACTCACGAAATCCAAAAAAAAAGAAAAAAAAAATCCCATATCCCTGCACCAACACAATTATCATTATTATTATTTCTGCTTGCATCATCTCATACACCGCGGACCAGGGGGCGATTCGATGTGTCAACATTTGTCACGTCGTAAATCGTATTCGCAAGAAAAAAAAAATAATCACTAAAACACCTATCTATACGTAAATCTATATTTTCCATACGATGCAAAGAGTGTGGTGGTGGTGGTGTGTTGAGAGTCGGGGGGTCAGTCAGGCGTGGGAATAAGTGGGGGGGGAATGAAAATAGACGGGAGTGTTTTTTTATAGCGATTTTTTTTCGCGTGAACGCGAACCGGGGTGTCCCCTTTGTGGGGGCGAGGAGAGGTATGAACCTTAGCGTTTCGCTCGGTCTCTCTTTTTTTTTTTTTTTTCTCTTTTTTGTGACTTCACTCTAGCTACAGTTATTACCTCGATCACAGAATATGGCCTTAACCATAATGTATGGCGGCCCCACCCAGCTGTGAAAGAAAGAAAGAAAGAAAGAAAGAAAGAAAATCATCTGGTACGCCACCTGCCTGTATTCATTTTGAATAAAATTCTACGTGACTACGTGTTGCCGTTTCTACCAGTTTTCAAGATGGTAGAAACGCGAACACGTGTCTAAGCTAAGCTGCTCATGGGAAATCCTTAGACTTGCAAGAGATATCCCCCTAACAGTGCCTTTAAAAAAATTATTATTATTATTTGGAAAGACAGTAAGCATGGATGCATGCAAAAGCTAGAAGGCTTCATTTTTAAAGTGTAGGGGAATTTTGTAGAAATCTAGATGAAAGTCTATAAGCAATAGAAATAAGTAAAAGTTCAAGTGAATGCTAATGGGTGTCTTACCTCAGTCGATAAGTGATAGCGACTGAGGAGACAACGAGCCAAGTTACCATAGCGGAAATGGAAAGAAAGGAAATATAAAAAGGACCAGACATGAATGTGGACTGGTGCATGTGGACTAGCATAGGTTCTAGCTAGGGTGTGCGGGTACCATTAATATATAAAGCAGAATTCAAACCAGGAATTAAATGGAAAGTAAAGCAGAGATGACATACTACGAAAACAATGGGGGAGTATTCGGATACCTTCCCTGTAAGACTCAAATACCTATGACTTTATCACATCTCCATCATTGCTGGGCAGTATACAGCTGTAACAACCTCAACATAGCGGCTGGATAATTATTTTTTTCTCATCGGGTGTAGGGTAAAGTCACTTTAACATTCCGGCGATGCTATATACGGTGATGGTACTTCTTCCGGGCACTGCACGGCAGAATAATCGCTCACCATCCTCTAAAGTTAAAAGTACCATACAAACCCCCCCCCCCCACGGAAGTCCCAGAACACAGCAAATTGCTGAAGCACAGCACTTATCCCAGACACGAGTATCATCGCGCCATGGCTTCAAACACAAGTCTAAACAAAAACAACGAAACATGAAAACATAATCCCAGCGCAGGGAAAAACCGTTGTGTTTAAAGCAAAGGGCGGACTGGGATCGGCGCAAAAAATCAAAATGTTAAATGAGACTAAAACCATGGCAAGAATCGAACACATACACACATCCATTAACAAGCCGATTGAACTTATTGAGCCTCGGATATCTGGAGACGTCTTTCTAACTCCTGTATCCTCGCTTGTGCCTCATCATGTACTTCCTGAGCTTTCTGTGCTTTATCCTGGAGTTTCTGTGTTTCATCCTGGAGTTTCTGTGTTTCATCCCGGAGTTTCTGTGTTTGATCCTGGAGTTTCTGTGTTTGATCCTGGAGTTTCTGTGTTTGATCCTGGAGTTTCTGTGTTTGATCCCGAAATTTCTGTGCGTCTTCTTCAGCCTTCAGTCCCGCTATCATTGCCTCACCCGTTTCTCCTCTTATTGGTGGGACTGTTTGAAGAGACTGTGTCTAAATCCCGTCCTTCAGAGAACGAAAAACGTGGAAAGCCAGCGTCAAACTCACAAACCCTATCCTTTCAATTCTTCTTTTATTAAGCCCCCATGTCTCTTGGTGCTTCTGGAGCACCTCGCCAGGCGTTTCCGACCTAGCCAGCCGCACCTGTACACTCCCAAACTTCCCTAGCCTATCAGGTCCTCGCACCTCTTCTTTGACATTACCGCACATAAGCTTAGCGACATTGTAAATCGTACTAGAGAACCAGTAGGACTGGTAACGAATCATATCGTAGGAGCGGTTGTGCTGACGAACGGCGGAGGCGAGCATCAGAAGTTCGGCCACAGAAAATCTCTCTTCCAGGGGGGTAAATTTCTTGCATATTTTGCTTCCAGGCCTCATCTTCTTCAGAAAATCGTTGGGTTCGTTGATGAAAGTAATAAGATCATTCGAAGGTTGTTGATCCTCATACACTCCTCTTCTCTCTCTCGGGATTGATGGCGAACATACTGTGGCAGAGGGGTTAGGAAGGGCAAGGGGAGACATGGATACACGAACTGGCTGGATGTGTGTATGAAGGTGGAAAATCGATAGGGGTGTCTTGGGGGATTCCAGGTGGGGAGGAAGGATCGTATATCAGTTCAGCGGGGCCTTGGTCTTCTGGAACGGATATCTCCTGCAAAATATCATCAGAAACGTCCCCGACATATCTGTCGACCACGATTATTGCTTTGCAGTCGCGTCGATCCACCTGGCCGGGTTCCGAACTACGTCTCTCGACATAAAACACGGTGAATTCATGATATGGCGCTAAGGGCATTTTTCGGAGCTCCACATGAGTAACAAGGACGTCGACCGCGTATTTAACATGCGCGTTAACGATTGCATTTTCGATAGGCAACCTTAGATGGAATGTACTGCCGAGAAGGAGAGGAGGCCAACTGTCGTCCTGCTTCGTAAATAGGGAGCAGGCTGTATGAAACAAGTGGTGCACTAGGTTAAGCAGATAGTAGGCCATTGGGAAGGAGAAACAAATTGTCGAGGATGCTGCTGTGGGTTTGTTAAAAGAGACAAATTGCGGTCGAAAACGTTGCTGTGGCGTTACGACTGCGGTTCACTTGTCACCGTGCCCATGAGGCGGTTCATTACATCTTACACGCGTTTTCTTATCGATCCGAAACCTTATCCTGGTTTTGGCTGCTGCAAGAGCTTGCCGTGTTTCATCAGAGAAGCAGGACTGAAATGAATCCTTAGGCCTCAAGGTAACAGCTGGTCACAACCCAAAGTCGGCAATAGACGAGGCCCATAACTTTATGGGGCTCTCGGCGCCAAAATACACATGGAAGACACAGACTTTTCACTGTATTCAGCGTAACATTAGACAAGGCGCAGAACTTGAAGATGGTATGATAATGTCCAGAAGATTGGCGTACGATGTTTTAGCTTCTGAAAGTTTATCTCATTGAACGAAGAAACGCAAGCAGAACGGTAAGCTCAAACACGTTGAAAATCTTCGCGAAGAAATAGTTTTAAGATAAAAGGCTAAAGAATTACGAAGCATACCGCACATCTATCCTAAACAGGGATACTTCAGCGCTTTAGGTCACCCCTCAGTCGCGCTGAAAAAAGGGTTAATTCCAAGTTTAAGGAGCTTGTTCTGGATGAAAATAATTGTGGGGTAAAGGTTGTGGATAAACAGGAGAGGGTGGAATAAAATATAGCATAAAATTGAGAGGCATTGCCTCTAAATGTGCATATGGTAGTATTGGAACAATATGTTGTTGCACTTGTAAAGAGTTTAGGATAAATAAAATTTATAACAACTGAATAAACTATCAGTTTCACCTCAGTGTGATCAAGCACTGAAAGATATATAGCTACCTTAATAAACTCTCAGTTTCTACAGGCTTTTGTCAACTAATCATAAAGAGAATGAAAAAGATCTTGGGACTCACCACCTCAGTGTGATCAAGCACTGAGGTGTTCATCCTCAAGCCTCTAACTATATATGTGGCTGGTAAACTAGCCTCGTGTGTTTGGCACAAGTTCCAGCCACATTTTATTGATACTAATATTACTTACTCTATCTACTGCAGCGTGGATTGACCACGCTGCTGTCATGGCCTAGAGAGACCTATGCAGTTTGCTTCCACAGGTCTATTTGCACCAACACAATATATGCATTCACATACATTCTGAAAGTCACTCACTTATACAGTAGGATTACATTTTTTTTAAGTAACTAATTCTTATAATTATTGATCTCATCACTTATATCCTACTAACTTTACTTCCATTTTCTACCTCCATTACTTAACTTTCATTTCTGACACCTTGGGATAGACAAACCATAAGTCTTAGCATCAGCCAGTGCAAAACAAATGAGAATAAAATCAATATACAATGCTGGTGACAGAGATATGGTACATGCTACTCAATTGCACATGATCTTGATGTCCAGAAGCTAATGAGCTAGCCCTAGGTCAGTCAAGGGATAACAAGTATTGATATTGTCCTTGTACTGTGCAACTAGCTTACCTGCATTGTCAGTGAAGATGAATTGTTGACATGCACAGTCAGGATAAGAATGTCATTACCAATACAAGCAAAGGACCCCTATTAGAATTTGCCCCAAGCCCAAACCCTGAGCCCCCATGTCAAAATTGAATTATGAGTAAGAAGAGTTGTAGATAAATGTGTGGTTAGTGTTAACAATTGGAAATGTTACTAATAATATTAGAATGATATTGGAAAGCAGATAGAAGTCCTACAGTAAAAGCAAAAGGCTTTCAGAACATTTGTGAAAGGATGCATAGTTCTGAAGAGATAGATATTCCAAAGGAATTCTATCCTGTGGATCAAAAGAACTTTGCAGTCCATGTCAACCACAGCCAATAATATTGTCACAATCATAACTTGGATGATTTTACTATTTTACCCCTGAAGCACATTTCCCAAATGACTCTGAAGATCCTATTCAGAAACCTGAATCACCCTCATTCAAATCCTTTGCCCACATTGATCCAATCACCCAACATGGTCTAGAAATCAGTTTATTTGGTGTTTAGTGAAACATTCAATAACCAGGTCTGATCATAATCTTTTCTAGAAAAGAAGCACCCTGACTATCTCCATTACTATCCCCATACTTTCCAATGAACTTATTGATGGAGTCATTTCTATTCTTTCAAAGCTTGTGATGACATCCCATATCATTAGACTTCATGATACAGATGTTCTAGACTTTCAGGATCACCTTCTGATGGATTTATGCACAGTAATCCCTACCTGAAGAGCCATGTGATTAGGATGTTATTATTATTTATCTTGCAAGTATCAGATTACATAATCACTCTGATGGATCAGCAGAGCTGCCTAGCAGAGAATAGAAAAGGAAAACAACTATAAAAACAACACCAAGCTCAATTCAAGGCTTTCAGCCTTAGAATACTTTTGTTTATAATTTTGAGTGCAATTGAGCACAAACAAATGTATGCATGTGTTCAGACATGAATGGGCTGATATAGCCCTCGATTGGCAACCACATGACTCCAAAACACTACCAAAAACTCACACAGTGATTGGAAAACCATTTCTATACACCCCTATTGTCACCGATCCATGACCGAAGCCCGAAAGCTTCCATTTCATTTAGGACAAGCACCTGGAGCTTTGAATGGAGTTTCAGAAAATTTCCTTTTGTTTTTCTTGTTCTTTTAACCCAAAACAAGTTGTAGTTTGCATGATTTGTAGTTCTGAAAGCACACAGATTGGTTTCAGATGCTTTAAACAGTAATTAGTTCCATATTTGTGCATTCATCCCCTCATGTACATTCCAACCCCAGAACCGCTCCATTGCCCCATTATTTTTCTTGGAATCACAAAAGACTATCACTAGGTAGCTTTTCACTTAAATACGCTTGTAGTTCTCGGTACAATCTAAAGCAGTAAAAACTCCACAAGTCTCCTGTTATCTGAATCAATTGCTCTATATCTCTGCAACCACTTCTTTGCTAGCAAATCTTCACCGGCCATTTGCTTTCAATTCAAGTGATCTATTGGACTCAATCGCTATCTCAAACTTGTTAAGTTTGCACTCTTATCTCTGTTACAAGCTTGTGTCAGTGTATGTGAACTTTTAATGCTGACACTTTGCTCCCACATCAGCATATCCCCCGCATCAGAATATATTTTCGCTTAGATTATCAAGCAAGCGCTTAAAGCTCGCCTTAAAGAACTTGAACAAAATTCAAATAAACACAAAACAAATACAAAATAAAATAAACAAAATTCTCATTTATTTTCTTATTAAGATGGAGTAGAACAATCAAGTAGACATACAATAATTGAACTAGGGAATATACATATGAATGTGCTACTTATATACCAAAGGGTTCAGAAGGGAAGGTGAATGGGAAAGAGTCTGTGAGGGTTGGAAAGTAGCTAAGGTACATGTATCCTAATTAAAGGCCATAGTAAACAGAGAACAAGGAAGGTAGGAAGATTGTGAATGAGGAAAACGATTAACGGACCAACAACAACTGCTGAAACATGTTTCCGAATCGCATGGCTCTTTGGGTAGGGATAGCCATGTGTAAATCTTTTCGGAAGACGATTATGAGAGTCTAGATCATTCATATTATGGAGCCTGATGATATGGCAAGTCATCACAAGCTTTGATGAAATATAAATGACTCAATCAATAAGTTCATTGTGAAAGATGGGGATAGTGATGGGGATAGTCAGGGTGGTTCTTTCTACAAAAATATTATGATTGGACCTGACCAGTGATTGTTTCACTAATCATTAATGGAGTGATTCAGGAAATTGATGGATGAGACTGTTGTTGGGAGGAAGCGATGAGATCGAAGTAATGTTGCTTTGGAATTCGGGAAGGACCTTTTGGAGGGTTTTCTCCAAAAAGATGATGACATGAGCAAGATGTCCATATTGTGATCGTAACACTGAACTGTTTGGTATATAGCTAGCACATTTGCATGTATATTCCCTAGGTCAATTATTGTACATCTACTTGATTGTTCTACTCCAACTTGCCAACTTGTCATAAACTACCTTAAAAACAGCAAATTTACATCTGAGTGAGTACTCTAACTTCACTTGTATTAGTTTAGACACACTTCAAAAGAATGTGAGACCATTGGATGTGATTGACATGGACTGCAAAGTTCATTCGATCCACGAGATAAAATCCTTTCAGAATATCTATCTCTTTGGAAATATACACCTTTTCATAAACATTCTGAAAGCCATTCACTTTTACTGTAGGATTTCTATTCACTTTCAAATATCATGTTATTACTATTACAAACATTCCCAAACACTACTACTAACACTACATTTATCTATGACTTTTATCCTTGATAATTGAATTCTGACAATGGACTGCAAAGTTCATTCGAACCACAAGATAGAATCCTTTTGGAATATCTATCTCTTTGGAACTATGCATCTGTTCACAAACATTCCAAAAGCTATTCAATTTTACTGTAGGACTTCTATTTACTTTCAAATATCATTCTATTACTATCAGAAACATTTCCAATTGGTATTACTAACCTTACATCCATCTACAACTCTTATCATTGATAATTAAATTCTGACACTTACAACCTCAAGGTTACACTTGAGGATAATACTAAACCTCCTTAACCCCTAATCCTTTCACTCTCTCAAGCTAATAGCGTTAGCACTGTATTGAATGTTCAAATGTCCAAGAAATTAGGCAGCGATGGTGTGGCATCCCTTGAAATCCTCCAAATGTTCTTTGGTCTTTACATTGTGTGCACACCCTATTTATTAGAAAGATAGTTTGCCACACCTCTGCATTGACTTCTGAGTATTGAACAAGGTTACAAAAAGGACCCACCTACTCCTGTATGAGAATATGTGGATGTAACTCCTCTAAAATCATAAAAAATCTTGAAAGTTATGGTAGTAGAGTGAAGAAGACTCAGTACTATTATTGTTACTTTTAGGTAGTTAAAATTGCCACTATTTTTGCTGTCTTCATTATTCAAACACTTCTTAATTACAGCAATTATTCTACACATTCCCATGAGTATTTGGCTCAATACTTAATATTTTTGTTACCATCTACAGATTACTGACTCCTTGGCTCATTTCCAACTCAGGTGCAGTTTCCAGGTTGCTGGTTCACTCCAATCTCAGCTGCTGAGATCCACTTTAAGCACCAGTTTCTTGGGTTTTGGATCCTGAGAATTGGATAAAACTTTGGTGTTCCATCTAATTGCAGGCTTCAATTAGACTTTAATTGCTTGTAACACAGACTATTTTAACAAAGAATCTAAGAAAATATACTCCAAAATGTCCAATAATCAGTATTGTTTTTTTTTTTTTCTTCCCCCACTTCTCACCTGAAACTCTCATAATGTCATGTTAAAATGCTGCTGAATGGAACAGAGAGTTCAATTGGATTTTCTGCTGCTTAACTGTGAGAGGGACAGACACTATACTTGATTTGATTTCATTGAACCTTAGAGTGGTTCATGAATGACTGCAGATCTTAACGTTATGAGCTGCGTCTGTACGATAATAAAGATTTATTTTTAAGAGCGCCTGATAAATGCGGGAAGGTAGCCTCACACATCTGCATATTTATAACACAACAAAAGTGGGCGTTAAATACCATGAAATTTTATCCATCGTACGATGAAGTTATGATTAGTACCTTTTCAACGTATTTACTATTAACGATACAAGTCTTAATGTCCTTTAATATACAAGTTGAATACAGATAATACGACTATGCCCCCACCCCTTCCCTCCCCCCCAAAAAACACCAAAAAACTCATGCTCTTGACCACCGAGCTAATTCTTTAACCAACCTCTTCGCACCAACCTCCAGCGTCTCCCCCCGCTCCCGAGAACATTCCACGATTGTCCGCTTTTGGCCTCCCGAGAAGAGTATGAGACCGAGCTGGGATCGCCGGTAGGTGAGACATCAAGGGCAGAGCCCCTATCCTAGATAAGGCTATGATTAACGTACCTTCCTTGGAGAAAAGTTTACGGTTAGACACGCGAAAGGGATGGGTATCAGAGACTGTGGTGCAGAGATGGGGGATGTTGTGATGAGGTTGACTTCGGCGCCGTATTGTAAAACGAGATCTTCTGTGCGACTTCGTGGCTGTATTGTGTGGTTTAATTATTAGAAAGAGGGGGTCAGAAACCAGGACTGATAAACAAACAAGCAAAAAATGGGCGAAGTCAAAAGCAAAATGTGGATATCCAAATCGGGTTTTTACAAGAACCAGCAGGTGCACCGACCCTATGGTCAAAGCAAGAACTCTGGTCCGAAAAAAAAGGGGGATACAGGACAGAAGGACTCACTTGCATCAAATCAAACAGGTCTTTAAAACAATCGTCCCTCTCGAGATGCAGCTCCGTCTCATCCATCCAAACGTCCTCACGAACCTTGAACGCTATGTAAAGATCCAACACGCGTGTCTCTCTGTTTCCGTGCGCGAGCACCGGGGACAATGCATCGGCATGCGGAACCGCGGGGGACGGATCAGACGTATAAGGTGCTTTTACGAGTTGAGTGTATGACGCGAGATACACCGACCGGAGGGTATGCATACATGCTATATAGATATATACACCACAACGCGGGTGAGGGAATGTGGATGTCAAAAAAGAACGAGAGGTGAGTATAAGTGAGAAGGCGGGCGAACCGATGTATAGCCCTCGCGACACTCGACGGAGACTCATGGCCATCCAGTAAAGGGTTTTCCGATGGATGGTCGCATCCACGCTCGTACTAGGGAACAGCAGATCCACAATATGCAGCAAAATATGTGGAGGTAATTCATCGAACTTTGCAGCGGCTCGGGTATGCTCGAAACGGGGTGGCACAGATTTCGTAGATAGTGTCGGTGACGAGGCATACGGGGGTGGGGGAGGTTCTTTTTCGTTTAGGATGATCATGACGTGTGCTCTTTCTGACATAAGAGTCGATTAGCTTCATGATAGGAGAATTAGGTAGTAGGGGGAAAACCAACTGGGTATAAAAGCTCTTGACGGTTGACCGAAGCGCTGTGACTGCGCACTGGATATAGCCACGCTTCTCACTGCTGCGGACTTTGAATATCAGCCTCTTTCTTCTTTCTTCTTAAAGACGGTCGCTATCTGCAAGCGTAAACTGCGGAACAAGGGGCAGCCCTGATTTAGAGCCCTTTTGATAATTGTAGGTCTTATAAAATTGGCTCTATGTCCTCCAATCTTGAAGTTACCAGTGCAGGTCGATTCCAACAAAGATGGCAAATGTTCCTGAAACCCTTTTCGATACAGGTGTGATATGTGCCGGGAGGTTTGGATACTTACAGCGTCAATTCCTGTATTCGTGATAATTATTGACGTATTACCCCGCAGGGTGACTCTCTTCTTCGCTTGTCGACACTATCTTCTTCGATCTCTATTCCACGATCTCCGCCATCTATCTTCGTCTTTCCCAGGCACGGGCACACCCTCTGCTCTTTCACACGTCTCACGATCTTCTGTAAATGAGCTCAATGGGCTGCCTACTCCTGCAACCACTCCAGGAGGCGCGCCATCAGGCTCCCCCTCTCCTTTGCATGGATTTGGTTCAGAATTCAGCTGGAATTCAATCCTTTCTCGTGGAACTTTTGCGCTGTGCTTTTCCGAAAGTTGTACATTATTTCTGTTGGTCCTATCACAGGCCACGAATGTATTCTCACACAGGTCAGTTAATTCCAAAGCTTAAGCGAGTCACGTAGGGGGGGATTGTGAAATGAGCTTATGCTTGTTTCTTAAGAGCTCGCTACCTAAATTGGCGAATATCTCTCGGGTTACTCCTCTTCACTATCTTGTTTGCCGCTCCGCTTCAGCAATGCTTCCTCTTGACCTATAGAACACCTCTGAAAGGTTTGCTGCATTTCCTCGTCATATTCAACCAAGATCTAGCTATTGAGTAGAGTTGGTGTTGATATATTACATCACACAGCTCATAACCGCCCACGCCGTTCATTCACCTCCCATCTTGTGTTTACTGGCATTCCATACCTTATTTATCTTGTTGTGCTCTCATACATTCCACTTCCATCCCGTCTGGATTCCCCCGGTATTTAAACCTACCTTCCCTGAGGCAGAACACGATTGTTGAGCGACAGTCTACTCCCCGCAGAACTAACTATCGCTGCTTTTTCACGGCTCGTTGTCCTTGGAACCATCATTCTTGGGATCCTAGCCGGTTTCGGAGCTACCACCGCGGTGTTTACATATGCCCAGCTTTCACTTGCGAACCGGTTGGTGACGGGCGAGCTCACAGTGCTGGTGCATGAGCGTTTCTGATCTTTGGGGGGTGTGTTTCAGGGAGCCTGTCTCAGATGCGCAGATAGTTGCCACAGAGCAGGCATTGTTAAGAGTTCGAAGTGACTTGCTCGAGAGGCAGAGTCACCTCGAGCAAAGCTCAACATCCAAGGTATGTTTACATGATATATTGGGGATCCCTCGTTTATGTATCTGTTTCTCGCACCCATTTAATATATGATTATCCGGTAAGCCTGAAAGACGGGACGGATTTTTATCTAGCCTCAATCCATTTTCCAGCAATTCAGGTGAGTTACCTTTATCTCATAAATCTCTTTTGCTGATCTTTTACAACATTGACGGCAGAGCTGCCGTCTATTCGTCGAGAAGTACAAGGGTTGGAGGCCCTTGAATATCATATGCATCGCAACCTGGAACACATGCAACAGCGTCGCACGACTGCTCAATATGCAGGAACATTAAGCGGCCGCTTGTGGGGCTGGATCGGAAAGCTATTTGCTTTGTACTGCGCGTTCCGTGTCATCAATGTCAGCCTATTTCCTATCGCGCATATCACTTTCACTTGTTCTCACCATCGGTCTCCCTCCCTTTGCGCCTATGCAGTCAATAATCAATCTCCTGTACCCACTCTCTTCCCGGAGTCCTGTTTCAACTCCGGATCTTCTTGCAAGTTTCCTCACTCATGTCGTCTCGCTTTTCTTCCCCATTTCAGAAGTGGACATTTCTGCCGCTAGTCGTCAATTCAGCTTGCTTCTCGTCGGCGCAATCATCTTGAGTAGTGTACGTGTTGTCTTGCGTGGGGTCACCGGGGTGAGTTTTGAGTTTTTGGTCACTCGCATTCCAAAGCTGATATCTTTGGACTTGGCACGGTTTACACCAGGTACTTAAAGTCACAAGCAAAAATCTTGCTGCCTCACTCCTACTCCTCATTCTTGCACAACTCATGGTATGTCGGGCCCTCATCATCCTTTAAATATACCATTTTGGTTTCTAAACCTCGCATTTTTTTCTCAACGCGCAGGGCACATATCTTCTTTCCATTCTCATCCAGTTGCGGACGTCGTTCCCTTCTTCTACTGCTGACGATGCAGACCTGAACCTCTTTGCAAGTCTTCCTGAGTATCATGTGTTTGGCCCACTATGGGATGGAGCGTTTCTCGCCTCGGTGGCCGTGAGTGGGGCAGTGAAGTGGTTCTATGAAAGGGTTAACGGACCTGGACTATGATATAGAGATTGTAGACAAGTCTTGGTATAGATGTACTAGTTATAGATTTATCTCTTGCATGCAGAACTACATGCCTCGACCTTTGGTAAATCTAACACGAGGATGGACCGTGGTGGGAACAGAGGTGTAAGTCCACGACAACAGACATATGATTTGAGAGGTTAGGTCTATACAGTCACAGCCACCCTCTTCAACAGGGTTGACGGTAGGTTCTTTGTCATCTCACAAAAAAAAAAAACACCGAAATCTACTTTTATTCCTTACTAAATTCCTACCATCAAAATAAAACCAAAACTGCCTCACTGCCTCTCACAGTCACATGCCCATTGTGCAGGCTCTCTGTTTCCTCTCTCCCGCTCGCAGTCCCGTTCGTAAAAGCCTGTCCCGCCCACGTAGCCGCGTCAGAGTCCTTCGAGTCCGTCCCCGGCGCCGTCATTCTCTTCACCCGCACTCCGGGCCTCTCACGACCGACGAACTTACTCACGTCGACCGTAACCGCTTCGTTTCCATCGCCGTCTAGAACACCTGAACTTGCGCTCGTCGTCTGGTTCCGGATAGCCGTGTTTATAAGCACGAGCCTCGCCACGCCCGTGTCCCTGACGGCCGGATCCCAGACTGCGTATGCAGCGAGCGTGGCGCTCGCGTTTGCGCTTGCAAGATGGGGCTTTACATTGACGAGCTGCAAGCGCGATTGACCCGAGGAGCCGATTGTTTCGGCGATGAGGAGGTAGGCGACGAAGCTTGGCGAAGCACGAGCACTCCCGAAGCGATCCGATGGCACTGGGTACCATAGGTCGTACTATGATCGTAAACAGTATCCCGTTAGAAATGTTATTTTTATGTTTATTTTAGTTTCTCATTTGACCATTTTCAAGGGGGGGTAAAGAAATGGGAAAGGGCGTCTAGACCCACTACGTACCCATGAGAATCCTAATGTGTTGGCCTGTACGGAGCTCTGGAGGGCGAGAGTTGCACCTTGGTGAAGGTACATGCGTGAGATGTTTAAGGATGCACCATATAACACGGCTGTGAATATTTGTGTAAAGGGCATGCAACGGAGGTACGATGAATAATGTACGTACTATCCGCGAGCCAAATCGCTTGTCCAAACGTATTTGTGACATTCTCTTTTCCGCTGCACGATACGGAGCCATACTCCCCAACGACAAACTCCTTCCCGAGGGAACGGGCAGCAGCGATCTGGGGTTTCCAGAGGTTGAGATATGCCTTTTTCATTTTTATGTGGTTCCCATGAGTCCGGAAAAAAGAATGGGTTTGTGTGCGTATCAATGAGTTTGGATGTGGTATTTCAACAGTATATAGAGAGAGAACTGACCGTGATATTTTGATGGTTGACTAGTGCAGGGAGGGTAGCACGGGCGTTGCGCACGGGATCACACGTGGAATATTGATACCTGACTCAGGGAGGGAGGGGGAAGTGTATAAGTTTTCCTGCAGCAGAATTTTTACTTATTACAATAATAAGAGACACGCACGTATGTTGGTCAAATAACTTAACGACCCCAGTTTCATCTATTCCTTCTTGTATAGCGGACACGGTCGTCATAGGTGCCGAAGACGTTGGGTCGTCCACAAATGCCCCAGCCTGGAAGATGTGTGGTGGGAGGTTCAAGGATGCCGTCAACGCGGATGTCCAGTTCTAAGAATTAAAGGATCCAGGCACTGTCAATAGGCTAATTGAGTCTGTAATTGAAGAAGCGTACCAGAAATTGGGCCGTATAATCTGACGAGGACCAGTTTGAAGGACGGATGTGTCCCGGATATTGGTCCGGTTCGTTACCGACTAGCTTTCCAAAACCACTCATTAATGAAATTATTAATAACAATAATAATAAAATTTAGGGGATGTACATATGAAGATGAAGAAGAGAGAGGGGATTGAAAACAATAATGCACAGCGCTATATATTTGAAAAAAAAAGCCTTACGCTCGATAGAATATATACGATCCCACCCTAAGTGGGCAATGGCAGCCTCGATTTCGGCTCTGGCGATGTCGATAGAGCTGTTTCCGAGGTTGACGTCGACTACGAATGTCGAGGTGTTTGGGAATAGGGTGTAAGACTCGAAAAATTGGGGCCCGCTGGTGTATGAGAAAGTGTTTGTCAGTGCCCCCAAATAGTCGATGGGACCTAGTATATCGAATGGCCTCTGGAGGGAGGGAAAGGCTATTAGGACGTACTAGGTGGAACGAAAGATCCCGCCAGACTGTATCAGAGGTTATTAGTATATTCGTCCCAAGTCACTGTAAGAATCTCAAAGCGTTTTTCACCGGGCTCAGGTCAAGCTCCAATGCAGATGCATTCTGATCAAAAATTGAACTGTCACTGTTTCCAAACAATTTCAGAAAAAGTAAATTTCGATTTTGAGAGTTTCATGGTCTGTGCTGGGAAGAGGGGAAAAAAGACGTACATTGTTATTCCTCCGGGTCTTATACTCGGGCCTACACCAGTCCTTTCGACGAGCCTGTTCATGAGCTCTTTGGTGAGCACGTTTGGGTGGGAGAGGTTGCCAGCGAATGTGGGGAAGTAGGCGAACTCGAAGGAGAATGAAGCTAGACGGGGGTCTAATAATTGAGATGCTGCAATTGTTGGTTCTGTGGGTGGAGGACAGTTAGAGGAAGGGAGGGGGAATTGTTGATGACGATATGAATGGGATGATTATCAAGAGCTAGGACGGGAGATGTGACGGGGAGACCAACATACTCGATGGGACGTGTTGGAGACTAACATTGGTCCCGGCCAGTACACAGACTTGTTCCACGATGAGACCCACAACCAGGAGGAAAAAGACTCTGGACAGCATAGTGATAGGGATATGTTTCCGACTCGTCCTTGTTGTAAAGAAACAAGAGGTCGTTGACAAGTCGGATGGATGGCAGTCACGTGTATAAAGTTACTCGTGCGGTCCGAGGAGAGGTGTTTACAGTAGATTCCTACGGGCCGTGGAGGACTCGGTACAAAAATTAGAGTGTTCATGAGGATACGTCGTGATCAGGTGTGTCGTAATTATGAGTCACCCACACGCGGTGAACCATTCGACAGTTGTTCAGTCGACAAGAAACATTTTTTGTCATGATGACACAGAACAGTACCAACATGTCAGTCCGTGCCAAGGCAGAGAGAACTCCAAAAGAAAGACAAGAGGATCCCACATACACAACAGGGAGACGTGTGATAATGGAGATGTGACGAGTGTGTCCAGTGACAAGCACCTGAGATTCCGATAGCGTGCCAGAACTTTAATTCTTCTGAAGCCTCATGGTGCCAGGCTGTCAAGCCCACGTCAGAATCCGATAGCGTACTAGCGCTTCAATTCTTCCGGCACCAGGCTGTCAAGCCCACTGAATGAGAGTAAAGACCAGAGCTGAGACAATGTATGTATCTTCCGAAATTATACCGTCGGCACTTGGAGTTGTGTCACGGGAAATGAGCGTGAGTCAAATGTCCACGAAAAACACTTGTATCTCTAGTTTCTATTTTTAATGTGCTCCAACTTGGATTAGATCGTTGTGAATCTACGATTCGGACACGCTTTATCTGCCTTCCCGTACTAGCTCGTCTCTTGCTTTGCTATCTCCTTTTTACCTTCAAATTCCTATTCTGGATGATTATTTTGGGACTCTCAAGTAGACTCTCTTGTGTCTCAAGGTCTCCAACTCCTCTACTTGTTGGAATCTGTAGACAATGCATTGTGTTGAGATAAGTGCAGTAGCTAAACACACAAGGACTCAGTGAATGGACAGTTCACTGAGTATATATTGCTACTGTACCTAAACACACAAGAACTATAATGTAGTAAGTACTTGTGTAGCCAGGCAAACAAGAAGAAGATACACACCTCAGTGAATGGACAGTTCACTGAGGGCATAGTAATTAAAACTACATTCATTGCTGGGATTTACTAAGCAACTATAACCAAGATGTCCACAGAGTCCAACATAACACTGCATTCTAGGCTTACCAGTTCTGACTCCAACACATCACTCCACTCATTCCATTTAAATCACTCATTCCACTTCCCTATGGTATAAATACCACAACTATCTGCTTGGTGTCTCCTCAGTCACGGTATCAATCACTCAGCTGAGGTGAGGCACCCATAATAATGTGTCAGTGCTTATGTATGTTTTACATAGAATACTTCAGATATAACATATTTCAGCCATGTTATCACTTACTCAACTGAGAATACTTCAGATTTCTATAGGTTATGGGCTACCCATCCATGCTTTAAACATGAATACCTAGAGCATGAAATTACTACTACATGATGATTGAAATCAAGTTGAACACTAAAAATGTTGGCACACTCACCACAGATGGCTGGACACTGTGGTCCAGAAAATGTAAATTAGTCCTCTGAAGCCATGGCCTCTGGGTGAATCAAAGGATCTGGCTCCCAGGGGGCAACTGACACCATGAAACTTGCTGAGTGGATCCACATCAATGATTGTATTGTTGGAGCCCCGTGTCAAGTGGTTGACAACTTTTTATCTCAAGAAACAGAAAACCATGCCACAGCTATGATGCTTGGGAATGCCCAAAGCTGAAAATGTATCAAAGTCCAAGTTTAATGTACTCCAAATGGCCATGTGTACCTGTTTCACTAAGCCAGACTCCATACATGCCACCACCACTGATATGAAGGATCTGATAGAAATTATTTATAACAAGCAACCCCCCCACTAAAGATGAAATGGCAATCACCCTTAACCTTCATGCTATGGCAGATGGTGAATTCAACTTGCTGTGTAAAGTTATAATTGGTAATATGATATTAACTTCATCCTCCAAACTTACACCTGATCAAATTACTTGTTGACTGGAAATTGAGGCAGTGAGAAGCATCTTGCTACAAGGAAGAAGAAACCACAAGGACAAGGATCATCAATGAGGCACATAAATATTCAATGGTCCAGACACAGCATTGACAAATGCTGGGAAGGTAAGGCTCCAGATGTTGTTGTTATTAGGTCAATGTGAAACAAATGAAATTAGTGTAATCACCTGTTTAGATAAGTGTTCCATAACATTTGATCTGAGGAATCACTGAAGGTATTTAAGTGGTTCCAAGGGCAAGCACAACACCTCAGTGCTTAGAGACACTGAGGTGGTGAGTGCACTCATATTTCTTCTTTGTCACCTCTTTAACTAACTACCTAAGTAGAACATTGTTATACAGGTAGTTAGAACTTTTACCTCAGTGCTTAGAGACACTGAGGTAAAACATTGTTATACAGTTCTCTGCAATTCATTGTCACGATTACAATCTGGGCACTACACTCCTAAATCGCTCCTTCTGAATCCTCCAAATGGGTCTGAATCCTTTGTTTGCCCTATCAAGAAGTTTTATATTCAAGCTTCCATCATTGGCCATCAGGCTTCCTTAATCACTCAATTAGAAATAGTGAAACAATCAACAATTTGGTTCAATCAGAAACTTTCTTGGAAAAGAAGCAACCTAACTATCCCCATCACCATCCCCATCTTTTTCAATGAACTAATTTGATCAAGGTGTTTCTATTTCTATGGAAGCTTACGATGACATCCTATATCATTTAGCCTTATGATATGAATGTTCTAGACCTTCAGGATCACCCACCGAAGGATATGTTTATAGCTATTCCTACCCAAAGAGCCATGCGATTTGGAAACAAGTTTCAGGATTTATTTCTAGTTCATTGATCTTTTCTTCATTCACCATTTTCCTACCTCCCTTGTTCTTTGTTTTTATATGGCCTTTAATTAGTATACATGTACCTTAGCTACTTTCTGATCCTCACGGACTCTTTCCCATTCACTCTCCCTTCCAAACTGTTCGGTATAAAGCTAGCACATTTGCATGTATATTCCTCAGTTCAATTATTGTACGTCTACTTGATTGTTCTACTCTATTTTGCCAACTTGTTGTGAACTACCTTGAACAGCAACTTTACATTTGAGTGAGTACTCTAAACCTCATTTATATTAGTTTAAACACACTTTGAAAGAATGTGAGACCATTGGCTGTGATCGACATGGACTGCAAACTGCACAGTTCATTCAATCAACAAGATAGAATCTTTTTGGAATATCTATCTCTTCGGAACTATGCACCTTTTTGCAAACCTTCCAAAAGCCACTTGCTTTTACTATAGGACTTCTATTCACTTTTGAATATTATTCTATTACTATTAGAAACATTTCCAAACATTATTACTAACACTACATTCATCTATGAATTTTATCCTTGATAATTGAATTCTGACATCCATGTTGCTTGCTGTCAGAATTGAATTATCAATGATAAGAGTTGTAGATAAATGTTTGGTTAGTGGTATCAATCAGAAATGTTGCTCATGGTAATGGAATGGTATCTGAAAGTAAATAGAAGTCCTATATTAAAGTGAATGGCCTTTAGAATGTTTGTGAAAAGATGCATAGTTCCAAAGAGATAGATGTTCCAAAGGAATTCTATCTTGTGAGTTGAATGAACTTTGCAGTCCATGTCAACCATAGCCAATATTATTATATTCTTTTGAAGTGGGTTTAAACTAATATAAACAAGTTTGGGGTACTCACTCAAAGGTGTGGTTGTTCAGAGGTTGTTATTCAACGTAGTTCATGACAAGTTGGCAGGTTTGAGCAAAGCAAACAAGTAGATGTACAATAATCAAACTAGGGAATATACATGTGAATGTGCTACTTATATACCAAACAGTTCAGAAGAGGGAGAAAGTAAGAAAGAGTCCATGAGGGTTGGAAAGTAGGTAAGGTACATGTATACTAATTAAAGGCCATAAAAAACAAAGAACAAGGGAGGTAGGAAAATTGTGAATGAGAAAAAAGGTTAACAGACCAACAATAACTCCTGAAACATGTTTCTGAATCACATGGCTCCTTGGGTAGGGATAACTGCATACAAATCCTTTGGAGGGTAATCCTGAGAGTCTGGAACATTCATATCATAGAGTCTAATGATATAGAATGTCATTACAAGCTTTGAGAGAATAGAAATGACTCGATCAATGAGTTCATTGGGAAAGATGGGAATAGTGATGGGAATAGTCAGGGTGCTTCTTTTCTAGAAAAGATTATGATTGGACCTGGTTATTGATTGTTTCACTAAACACCAAATGTAGTGATTCAGAGACCATGTTGGGTGACTGGATCAATGCAAAGGATTTGGTTGAGGTGAGGGTAATTTGGATTCCAAATGAGGTCCTTCAGGTGGAATGTGTTCGGAAGTAAGAGGACAGTGGTGAATGGCCCAAATGATTATGACACTTGCTATCTCTCCACAAAATAACCCAACACCAGAGTGGTGGAGAAACCTGCAAGAAAATAAGGATGGCCAAAATGGAAAGAAAGAAAAGGCAGACCAAGTTCATGCAAGTGTCACTGAAGTATCTGAAAGTGATTCTGAGTCATGTGTGCTTCTTCAGGACCAACAGACTTGCTCCATAAATTGGGACAGAACTATGATATTCATTACTAACCTTGCCAATGCTGCATTTTCCACTCCCTATATCCTTGACTCTGGTACCGCTCCCCACACCAAGACAATTTCTCAGAATTTGATGAATACCCTGCCTGTGCCATTCAAGGGATAAATGGATCTACCATCTCTGCTACTGCCACTGAGATATTCATGTTAAGTATGGGAAATGCCACTAACTGACACTAAAAAATGCATTCTATGTACCTAATGCCTGTTAAATGCTGCTATTGAGGTTAAATGGCATTGCCAAAGGTAAAATGATTGTTTCTGGAACAAGTCACTTAACAAGTATATGGGTTCCAGATGACACAAAGGATGTATCTTTCAAATATCTCCCAACCACAGACATGCCAGCCAATATCATGACCAAGGCACTTGCTAATCCAAAACATGAATTACTGCATTTCTTAAACTTGGACTTATTTGTCACTGCAATAACACCCTGTCATCACAGCAAGGGAGTGTTGGAATCTATAGATGACACATTGTGCTCTACTTGTTCCACTTTAAATCACTTGTTCTACTTGCCTGTAGTGTAAATACCACAGCTATCCATTTGGTGTCTCCTCAGTCACATTATCACTTACTCAACTGAGGTGAGACACTCATATTACATTATTCCATGTGTCAGTGCTCATGTATGTTTTATACTTGTAGAATAATATATCTCAGTTGCATTATCACTTACTTGACTGACAATACTTCAGATTTCTATACTTCTATTTGACTCATCCACATTATGGATTACCTAGACTTAGCCAAAGATGCCACTATTTCCGCCTGAAACACAAGAAGCTGCACCGGCGGAAACGGCCTCTTTGTGAACCGTTGGTGCTCGGCTTGGCTCTAGAGTTTGTCAAATTTCACAGTCAGGTCAGAGTTCAACCAAGTAGAAAAGATATATATATATATTCTGAGACAACCGTATAGCAAAAGACTATATGCTATTCTAACCCCAGAAATCCATCAGGGGTCCCTTTCTCATCTGACTCAGCGAATTTTAAGCCACAGGACCATCAGCGGACCAAAGACTGTGCAAAGCAGGGCCACAAGCGAAAATCAATGCAAGACCTAATAATAGTCTAGACTATTTTTAATTCTGGGTGGTTATATATAAATCCGTTGGATTTCCAACCTGTGGGAATTTTGAATATACATAGAATTCCTCCCATACGGGGAAACTCCATTGAAATTTCAGGCTTCCTGGCGCCCCAGGGATGCCAGGAATCTCAGGCAACCCCCAGAAACTTAAGGTTTCAGCGGATTTTCCACGTATGGGAATTCTATGTATATTCAAAATTTCCAAGGGTTTTTGCGAGCGGAAATCCGACAATATTCCCTGTGAATGAAATAATTCGTCTGTTCTGATTCCAAATTCATACATGCAGAATTGGCCCTTACAGTATTCTAAACACATCCTTTTTTTTGTATTACAGATTGTTTCTCGATTATTAAGGAGAGATACACATTTGTGCTAGAGTATTTCTGTTATTTGATGCACACTTTTACCAGTTTTCATCACTGTTTGCTAGACAGCGTGGTCCCGCTGATATGATATCCCCAATATTAGAAGGTGCAGATCCAGGATATCATTTCAAATGGGGATGACAAGACAGCGTTCATGTGTATCATGCTAGGACATGCGAACTAACGGATCCCAGCATCATTAAAGCAATAGTATTACAAGGGACATGAATTCAATCGTTCTTCATATATATTCATTAATGTTTCATTCCTCAAGGAAGCAAGGGCCTCATTTTCGCAGATCAATGATATTTGCAATAGACTATGATAGGACACCTTTACCTGAAAAAGCGCGAGTCCTCCCTTAGTCATAACTATGCAAGCGGCCTCATTGCAAAAGCTTCAGACATAGGGTTATTCGGCACACCGGCGTTGATCGGAGTTTGATCTCCTGTTCGGCTGTCCACCAAGCCGGAAGTGGTCGCTGCCCTGCTTTACATCTGTATCTGTCACGCAATCTTTAAATGCCGAAAACCCTGGCAGACAGACTTATCCTGGTCATCTCTTTTTTCCAAAACTTTCTGTCCTCCGGATTCGCTAACAGCTGTTAGTTCTCTCTGTCCTACACACCATCCTGTCCGATGCAAATTATATTTCTTGCGTGTTATATCGCCAACACAGGCTGGGGCTATATTCTTGTACAATTGTGTTTCCGCCTTGAGGCCCGCTCGGAGTGATCCCCTAGGGTGAGCGGCGGCGCTCTTGTGACGTTGACGCTGTCATGTGTCCAGCCACCGACACGTTCTTTGGACAAGATAACGATAGGACCCCTAGATGACAATTCGGGAAGGTGGGGAGTATCATTATCCATTGGTAAAGGCACCAGCGGTCCGAGCGCTGCCTGCTTTCTACGCTTTGTGTCAACGCTGACTTTTGCATCGTCTTGGTGGTGATGCCTTCATGTCATAAGGGAAAGCCTTTACGTGAGCACCGTGGCAAGGAGCTTGCGGTACGTGAGACTCCCACTGTCAAGGCTCTATCTAACTGTCATAATCAATACAGCTCGCGAAGCTGGGGGAGTCGAATGTGTCGTTCTGTTACTCACCCCCAAAGAAAAGCCGTGAGTAATCCCATATTTATAAATACTGATCGTGCCTGTCTAACGCTGTCGAAGTTCACATCTCATGAAGCTCAGGTGCATTCATAGTATGGCACATAAGCGCACCAAACCCCTGGGATGAGACTCGAGACCCTTTCCCTTCCTATGCATTGTATACTCTAGAACATCTGAGGGTCGCTGGTCTCTTGACATGGACATGAATATAGAATCGCTCGTCTGATGACCCTCGTCGATGGGTAGTACAGCGCTATTTAAAGCCCATCGACGGTCATGCACTAGGTCAACACCTCCACTTCCAGACAGGCCCCGGAAGATGTACTCCTTCCCTCGCCTTGCCCTCGTGAAATGGCTCCTTTGCGCGATTTCGATCTCTGTTGCAGCTGCTCCAGACGCCACCGCACACCACCATGCCGCCCGCTCCTTCGTATCTGGACCATGGTCATTATCCCAGCACGGGTAAATAACACCAAAAACTATCTTCAAATCCCGCTTCCCCCAATCTCACACTTTGTACTTTCTTGCTTAGTAACACCGGTGTGGCCGCTCAGCAGATGGCTATCGTTTCAGAAACCAAAGCGGTCATATTTGACAAGGTGCGATGTCTTGGTTTACGAGGTATAACATGTTGCATAATGGCTTCCCAGGTCGAGCATAACCCTCTTACCAATAACGGGAAGCTGGCGTGGGTAGTGGAATATGATATTACTACTGATGCTGTGAGACCTCTCAATCCTCAAAGCAACTCGTTCTGCGCTGGAGGTGCGAATCATGCCGTTCTATAGAGCTTCCATTCGGTGACTGACATAACATGTCACCAGGGGGGCATCTCTCCAATGGAACACTTGTTAACACTGGCGAGTATCACTAGAGATATTGCCTATTTCACGCCTTTAACTCTTCCCACAGGAGGAAACCCGGTAGTTTTGTCAGGTTCGTTGCTGATTTGTTCAAAATCGAGCGTTTCTTCGTGCTCACGGTACTTGTTTGAATTTGAATTTTAAGGCAACGTAAATGGCTTGCAAGCGGTTCGAATGTACACGCCTTGTAGCTCTGGCACTTGCGATATATTCGAAAGTCCTCAGCGTGTTCGGCTGACGTCACCAAGGTGGTATCCGGGCGTTGCGAGGCTTGATGATGGATCTGTGATCATCTTTGGTGGCTCGACAGTGGGAGGGTGCGACTCGCGATATATATTTTTCTACTTCTATCGACTTCGACTGAGATGACTGGATTTCAATTTTTTTTCAGGTTCATTGACAACGTATCTATTATGAACCCTACATATGAATTCTTCCCGCCAAAAAATATCAATGGCCACAACGGTTTACAAATTCCCAGCCAGGTGAGTGTTTTTTTTTATTCCTCGCTTTTCCTCCCCACAATATGTCATAGCTAAAGAAATATTTGCCTGATTTATGCTACTCTTGTCTCCTCGTATAGTTTCTGAGAGACGCTCTCAATGCAAACCACTATCCTATAATGATTGTACTCCCCGACGGGACGCTCTTCATGGCAGCTAATACGCTGGCCATGATCTTCAACTGGAGAACTAATACCGAACAGAGGCTTCCGGGGATGCCTAACGGGGTCCGTGTCACGTAAGTGAGAAAAATACAAAACATTCATTTCACGTGCACCTCCAATTAACTAAAACAAAACTCTGACATAAATCATTTTTCATTTTTATTTTATCAGATCACCTTTCTCAGCTTCTGCCGTCCTTCTCCCTCTATCACCCACGAACAACTACACGCCCGAAGTCCTTATTTGCGGCGGCAGCACCATATCTGACTCGGCCAACCCCGCGACACTGTCATCGCAAACTCCAGCTTCGAAGCAGTGCGTGCGGATGGTACTTAATGCAGCGGGGATCGCAGCCGGGTGGCAAGTAGAATCGATGCCACAAGCGAGAGTCATGGTCGAATCGATTTTGCTTCCCGATGGCCGTATTCTCCTCATTAATGGTGCACAAACGGGCGTAGCAGGCTACGGAAATGTAAGTTCCAACTATACAATATTATATCTATATATACATCGCTTAATACAACTTAAACTTCTTAACTCATCGTTCTTTCCCTACAATAGGTCGGAAATCAAATTGGTGAATCAAACGCAGACAACCCAGCATTCCAGGGGGTTCTATACAACCCGACCGCTCCAGCAGGAAGCCGCTTTTCTCAAGTCGACCTCCCCACGTCGAGCATCCCACGACTCTACCACTCCGTCGCAAGTCTGACTCCCGACGGGAGGATAATGCTTGCGGGGTCTAACCCTAACAATGACGTGTCTACGGTGAAATACGCCACAGAGTACCGAGTTGAATGGCTATCACCCTCTTATTTGAATGGGCAGAGGCCGACTTACACGGGATTACCTGCGACTATTGGGTTCGGCACTACGTTCACGCTGAAGGTCACGCTTCCCTCTTCTACAACTAGTGTCACAGGTAAACGCATCTAAATTTGACTCCTAAGATCATTATTCCGCATTCCTGACATTTCCACCTGGATCTAGTCTCATTGATAGACCTCGGCTTCGCGACCCACGGCGTGCACATGGATCAGCGCCTCGTCCAGCTCACCGCATCGCTTTCTACCGATCGCACCACGCTCACCGTACACGCACCCCCAAACGGAATGATATACCCCCCTGGGCCAGGATACCTCTACGTCGTCACAAATACGGGCGTACCCAGCTTCGGGAACAAAACGATTATTGGCACAGGCGCGTCTCCTCCCGTAGATCCGGGAGCCATCGCAAAGTTAGCATTTCTACCTTTTTTTTTTAATTTTACCGCCCACTCCTTCGATTTTCTGCGTGTTTTTTTGTGTGCATACCATTTTTCTCTGGGGGTGGGGGGTGAAAAAAGAGCTGATCATGACCGTCTTTTGTGTAGCATGCTTGCGAACACGGCTGCACCTGCCGCGGCGCTTTTGTCACCACCGTTACCTGCAACTGGGGAAGGAAGTAATGTCGCCACCAGCCCGATATCGGCACCGCCGTGAATCATGCAATCCGACGAGTTTCAATCATTTATAAGACACTTTACGTGCTTGAGCTAAAATTCACTTCCAATATGGACCCAGAGATGTATTCTAAAATAATAATATTCCATCTATAAGCTTTTAAGGGGGATACGCCGAGGCACCAAGGACAGAGAACTAGCAAACATATTTATTACCCTGCGTATCCCAGTATGTCTGAGATCATCGAAAGATGGTAACACTCACACTGAAAAGAGGGCCATTGTTGGTGGAACCCTTGTTCCTGTTAAACAAGAAGTTGTAAGAACATCAAGTGGAAAAACCCCGGAAATCAAATCACATATATTTCATGGAATTTCCAAGGGACAAAGCCCTTGATAAGCATGGGGACCGGAAGATATACATGCAGAATGAACAAACAAAATGTGTTTTTGTCAGTAATGACATGATTGGGAGGCTTGCATAAACAGTGGAGTCAAGCAGCAAAATGTCAGAATCCAATTATTAAAGAGAAGTGTTATGGATGGATGCATTGTTAGCAATAACATTAGAAAATGTTTTCACATAAAGAGGATGGTATTCGAAAATGAAGGGTAATCCTACAGTAAAAGCAAAGGGCTTTCAGAATGTTTGCGAAGAAGTGCATGATTCTGAAGAGATAGATATTCCGAAAGGATTCTATCTCGTGGATTGGATGAACCGTGTAGTTCATGCCGATCACACCCAATAAGATTACATTCTTTTGAAGTGCAATCAAATCCAAATTAATAAGTTTTATAGGACTTACTTCGAAATGAAGTTGTTCTTTTTGATTGTTCACGACGAATTGTTAAGTCAAGTAGATCAATCAAGTAGACGTGCAATAATTGAACTAAAGAGTATACATGCGAATGTGCTACTTATATACTGGGACGTTTGGAGGCAAGAGTGAATGGGGAATAGTCCATTAAGGATCGGAAAAGTAGCTAAAGTACATGTATGCTAATTAATGACCATAGAAAATAGATAACAAGGGTGGGGTGAAAATTGTGAATGAGAAAAGGGTTTAACAAACTAGGAATAAATCCTGAAACCTGTTTCCAAATCGTATGTCGTTTCGGGTAGACGAACTCTTGTTTCACTTCCTTAGGCGACGGCCCTGAGTGTCGGGGATGAACACATCCACATATTGAATCGTATGTGTTGTCACCATAAGCTTTTAGAAGCATAGAATCGACCCTGCTATTGAGTTCCTAGAAATAGATGGGGATAGTGATGGGGATAGTGTAGATGCTTCTTTTCTGAGGAAAGGCTAATAATAGAACCTGATCTCTTGGTTGGGTCCTTGTGATGTTGCTAGGGTGATTCAAGGTGTTAAGGGTGACGAAGTGTTGAATGGTTCATGTGTGACGAGTTTGCTGATGATTCAGGTTCCGAAGAGTTGATTCGGAAACGTGATGCTCGGGTGGTTTGGAAGGCAGAATAGACCATAAATCATGATCGTGACACAAAACTAGTCAGATGTTGGTCAGCTCAAGACTGGGCTTACAAATGGTTATCTATGCTACATATATGTGTCAAAATGGTACACAAATGCTGATTGACACACCAGTTGGAGATCAATATTTGGAGTTGCTATTTGGAACAACACCTTAGCCCCACTTCTTCTCAACCTCTATGATGGCAACCCTCATCAAAAACAGGTTCAATAAATTTTTCCCTTCCTTGAGTATTAAGCAATAATCAACAACTAGGTCTGATTACATTTTTTATTATCCCCATCACTATTCCCATCTTTTCCAAGGGACTCAATGGCTGAGCAGACTTGTCAAAATTGAATTATACATGATAATAGATATTACTAGTAGTAATAGAATGGTATTCAAAAGTGAATAGGAATCCTATAGTAAAATTGAGTGACCTTTGGAATGTCTGTGAAAGAATGCATAGTCCCAAAGAGATAGATATTCTGAAGGAATTCTATCTCATGAGCTAAATGGACTTTGCAGTCCATGTCAACCACAGCTAATAATATTACATTGTTTTGAAATATGTTTGGCTAATGTGAATGGGCTTGGAGTACTCACTCAAAGGTGTAGTTGTCCAAAGCCTTTTGTTTAAGGTAGTTCATGATGAGTTGACAGGTTTGAGCAAGGCAAACAAGTAGACATACAATAATTGAACTAGGGAATATAATGCAAAAATGCTACCTGTATACCAAATGGTTTAGAAGAGAGTGTGAATGGGAAAGAGTCTGTGAGGGTCAGTGTCAGGGGACAACCTGCTTTCACCAAATTCTTCACCTCTAAGACCTTCACACATGCAAAGCACAAGTCCAAAGTGTGAGAACCTCTGTCCAAAGTCTCGGGCCTCTGGTCCAAAACCTCAGACCACCCAAGACCTTAGCCAACCTCAGGGTATGACCTGAACACCTGACCCGAACACCCAGCCCAACATCTGACCTTTGTTAGGGACAAAGCACCTTATAGGGATAGAAGTCAGGCAGGGTTGACAGCATGTAGGAGTGCCCCTGGTTGGGCATTTAGGTAGTCGTATATAGTTTTTTCACTAGTAGTGGGGATCCCCAGCCTTTTCTCATTGGATTTCCCCTCTACTAGGTGAGAGTTCCCTTTTATTGTATTTCTTTGCATATATATATCTTTGGATTTCCCCTCTACTAGGCATCTGTGAGAGCTAGGAGGGTTGCCCTTACAGTCAGAAGGTAGATAAGGTACATGTATGCTAATTAGACACAATAGGGATGAAAGAACAAGGGAGGTAGGAAAATTGTGAATGAAGAAAAAGATCAAGAGACCAGAAATAGATCCTGAAACATGTTTTCAAATCACCTGGCTCTTTGGGTAGAGATAACCTCATGCTACTCCTTCAGATAGCCATACTGAATGTTGGGTATACTCATACCATAGAGTCTAATGATATCGCTTGTCATTGTAAGCTTTGGAAGCATAGAGTTGGCTTGATCAATGAGTTCCTTGGAAAAGATGGGGATAGTGACGGGGATAGTCAGGGTGCTTCTTTCCAAGAAAAGATTGTGAGTATATCTGACTATTGATTGTTTTACTAACATCAATTGATTTCTTCAGGAAACCTGATGAAAGATGGGGTTGTTGAGCGTAGATGTTCTAAGCAAGGTGATGGTGCTTTGGATCCTGAATGAAGCTTTCAGAGGTTGTTGTTCAGAAAGGAAAAAACAGTGGTGGAAAGGCCCAAAGTGTAATTGTGACAAGACTCTGCTCTTCAAAAAGTCAATGATGTCAAGCAATACTATCAGACTCTATGGTATATTCAACACAGATATGCAGGTTCACTCTTTCAACAGGGATATCTTCACTGGCTGAGGCTCCATTCAGTTCAAAATCTCAATTCCTTTGCTCTCACATTTATTTTTAGTTTCTTTTCTTGTTCTATTCTCAATTTGGTTCATTCCTATTGCTTTTTATTAGCATACATATACCTTATCTACCTTCTAGCCCTCATAGACTCATTCATTTAGTATATATACAGGACACTCACATGTATGTTCCCCAGTTCAATTATTCTATGCCTACCAGTTCACCATCCACCAAACATGATACCTCATTGTGAACTCACTCATCAACCCATAACATCAAAGTAAGTTCATACACATTACTATGAATCATTTGATTAGACATTTGTCACTGGTTTCAAATTGACTGTGACCAACATGTGCTTGTGAAAGCTATTCAGGTCACAAGACATATTTCCTTCAGAAAGGAACATTGTATGGATACATATATTCTGAAAGTCATTCACTTTTACTGTAGAATTACACATCTTTAATTAAACACATTCTTAGAATCATTGGTTGTATCACTAGTATTTTACTGACCTTATTTCTATTTCTCACTTTTATTGCTTGGAATTGAATTCTGGCAATATGCACCAAATAAGTTGGGATGATGCTTGATACCTGGCATGCAGTTCCCCACCCATTGCCAGCCATACTTGGACTAGGTCTGTCATCGAAACCAACTTCCATCTCGTTTTCTTTTGCACACTCTGTGCAATCCTGTCACAAAACCATAGTACTCCCCGAAAGAGACATGTTTCCTTGTGCCTGCACTGCTTCAGCAGATACTCCATGTCTCATAACCCAGAGGCTCGATAATCCATCGGATTGATGCGCAGCATCTTGCAATGCCGACTCACAGTCTTCTCTTGAGCATGAGACGTGGAAAAGAACCAATTATTGGAGCTCAGGGTTCAAGCCAGAGATCAACTGAGGGAGGTCCTCGTGGGTTAATTTCAACTTGTAGTCCGATTATCCTTGATGGTGCCTATCAAACAATGCGGTTCTCTTTATACATATTCTGGGGAACATACATATGGATAGATCTTCAATCGGAGTTAATTTCAGGTACACCAGGCGTGCTTCGTAGTCGATACAAATCTTCTCCTCGTCGCTTTCAATATGACATCATGAGAGCCATTCCTACAAACGTGACTGCCCACACAAAATTGTGGGGTGCATGTAGTGCTATTCCGCCATTTCCACTGGCAGTGGAGGCAGGACTAGACGTTGAGCTCAGGGCTGTACTTGTTGTCCCATTGGTAGTTGGCGTCTCGGAGACTGAAGATATGGCACTAGTGCTACTGGAGGTGCCTGTGGTGGCGGGCACCGACGATGAGGAGGATACAGCGGTGCTGATGGAAGTCAAAGACGTGGGAAAAGTGCTGCTGGCTGTTTGAGAAACAGCAGATGTTGAACTGTTCGCACCTCTGCACGGTGAGACGCAGAAATAAGTAGCGAAAGCAACCATGCGGACAGAAAACGTACGGTGGTACTACTGGCCCAGGCCCAAAAGTGTAAGTTACTGTAGTCGTGCCACTTATTATGCTCGGCAATGGGGAGATGGAGAGAGGAAGAGATTGAGATTGCCCAGACCTGATACAAGTGGTTATCAAGAACAACACGAAGAACATTGTGCTCTTCATCCTGAAGATCAAGGTAGGTTCAGTTAGGCACGGCTTTTGTGACAGTCAGGGATCTTCCGAGTTCAATACATTGTGGCGGTGGCGTTGTGAAGAAGCAGACCGACAAGCTGGCGAATCACGATCTCAAGCGTCGATCCTTTCCCAGGCGCAACGAGAAACTAAATGGGGGCATCGCAGAACTCTTGCTCTGGTTAAACGCGGTTATGCAAAAAATTGAGCGGAACGTCGAAAAAAAGTATTTCCCACATATTTCCAAAGGACAGAATCTTTGTTGACCTCAACTCCTGTTGTAAGGTACGAAGCTTCTGTGTTGGTAATAGTCTGCAAGCAGTAGAAGCTACTTATAGTATTACTAAGTAACTAGTATAGTAGCTTAGCTGAGCTTGTATTAGAACCTTAACATGTTTCTGCCTGATACTTCCATGTGCAAGGCTGGTTACTGCCTCTTTAGGTAGCTAGCTGCATTAGAAGTTGCAAGATTCTGAAGCCAATGTAGGTGCTCAACTCAGCAATAATGTAAAGAAAGTCACAGATGTAAAGAAAGTCACAGCTATTCAACTGGATTATATTATCTCACAATCATCCCAGCAATAAAAAAGAATAAATCAGTACAAACTGAAGTCAGTCAATTGGATTCGTCTAGCTATCTCACCATACTATAGTCGCCCTTATCTATTAATTCTCATCGACGTCCTTTATACACTTCCAACATCAGTGATCTTCATAACCTCGCGTCCCTGGTTGTAAATGCTTATATCCTCCGCACTCTTCAACCTAAGCCTGGATGGTCGAGGCCCCAATCGAGTGTCGTGTTAGTCTGTGAGATAGAATAGGGGCTTACAGTCTTATCACCTGAAGCATACAATCGAAAAAATATATCAGCAACAGTCGAGGCGTTGTTGCGGAACAGGGCAAGCTGCTACGCTTACGCCTAGGATGAATCCTCCCCTTTCTTCACTAGATTCATAGGCATAGCAGGCTTGATGTCGTTAAACCCTAGCCCATGCAACATCCAGTCTACCCAGCCATCTTCATCCTCGAATTCAGGCTTAGCTCCATTGCCTACGCCGAATGAATCCCCAGGAAAACCGTCACTGTCCCCGCACTGCTACGGTATTGATCGCTTCTTTCGGCCAGGGGTGAAGCCTGTGGGAGCACATTGTCATCGGGGACCTCTTCGACTTTGACCTGTATGGACTGTTCTTGCCCTTTTCTCATATTTATAATATCATCATCCGACCCCCTTGACATCAGAATCACCGGGATTTTGCCCCATCAAGCGGTCAACAGCCCGCTTGCGTCCTTGGTGTCACCTGCTCGAGTAGTATCTAGACGCCTCTCCTCTTTTAGTAACAAAAGCTTTTCTTCCTCCTGTTTCTCCTCTCCGGATAACTTGAACAAGCCGTCAGCAACACCACGGTGATAGGTGCCATAGGTATCATCAGCACACAAGCGGAATTTGAGATCCACAAAAAGTTGGCTCTGATTACTTCCTTTTTCCCCTTCGACCTTTTGCTTGTTTATTCTGTAAGCTCCACGTCAAGATAAGATTATACACCTTCGAAGAATTCAGTGGAACATCTGAAGTTTACAATATTGAAGTGCTCGTACCATTTCGAACACAACCCAGCAATAACCGACTGCTTGCATAAAGCATTACAGTATTCTCATCCTTTGTACGATTACGACAACAAATACGTAGAACACACCATAAAATCTCCAGTCAATTCTCACCGTCTTAGACCCGCCATATTTACCAAGATCATTAAAGCTTTCACTATATGACTGCCAATCAAAGAGCATGTCGATTGCACATCCTGCCGTAATAGACCATGTATGAATAGCACGCCTTGATTGGGGCGAGTGTTCTTGATGGTAACAATCCTGAAATGAATTTGTAATTGAAAATATCATCAAGACATTGCGCTAGATATCGAGGATTCAAACGATGGACCTCGAATAATATTGATCACTGCCTGTCCAAGCACTCATCTACATGTCGAGTTCTGCAGTATGGTATAGTCCACAGCTTTCATGTACCGTCCTGGGACTCGACTGTGGATGAGCCCTTGGGCGAGCAATGTCTACGGGGGCGATAAACTAAACGGTGAGGTGCTTACGATTTTCTAGCTCTTTATGATACGTAGTTAGTGCGTTCGCGATATATGGAGTTTGTACGTAAACTCGCACCGCTTGAGTTATTCCGAGTGTTTCTCTGAGGATGTCTGGTCAAAGCTGACAAGCAATTTGTTACCAACACCACACATAATAGAACACGAGCTAGAACCATGGAGTATCTCACTTATGCTGAGCCATCAAATTTTCAGTTAGTCTGTTTTACCATGCATTGAAGGAATTTAGAGACCTTCGAATTACAGGATAACTGACCTCATGGCCCTCCTCACTTTAGCCTTCCCTGTTGCCCGACTCCCCCCTAAAGCGAGGACGTTTTTGATCTTCCCAAGCAAGGCGCCGTCTATGCCAGCCACCAAGACGACCGAGATGGATACTGATTGACTCTGGTGCCAGAAATAATTCAAAACTCATACCTGCCTGTCTGCTGTGTCCTCTCTCCCGCGCTCCACAGACAACGCTAAATTGAGGATAGAAGCTTTGGTCTTTGCTGATGGCACTCCCTTGCTTGTTAAGGTAATTATTATGCTCATGAATGTCATTAAACCACCCTTTTGCCACCGAGACTCGTCAGGTTCTTCTGTAACGCTGTCAGAGACGGAAGAAAATTCGGTGCTTCCCTGTCTGGCGCGCTTCATAGAAACGTCGGATGGTCTAGATGGACAAAATGATGGACAAACTCATGAAGATTACCCACACAAGTTTTACATAAGCTATGGATCTTGGTCTGCGAGACGTTCACGTCCTTGTGACAGGTAGATACAATTTTTGCCTATCTAGAGTGTTCAGTGCCAAAGGGGTTAAATAGGTGCCAGTGGAGGAATTGGTCTTGAAACTGTCCAGCTGTTTCTTGGTGGGTGTCTCAATGTCGTTAGTTGAAACTCAATGTAAACCGTACGCAGAGCAGGGCGCCAAAGTAACAGCACAGTACAACACTAACAGCTCTGCCTTCAATCCTCTCTGCGAAAAATATCCGGAACTGCAGCTCGTGCAAGCAAATGTGACATCGGAAGCGGACGTCTCAAAGCTTTTCAGTGATATCAATGCTGACCGACCTGCACAAGTACTGATCCTGGGCCACGGCCTGTGGCCTACTGGGGACATACAACTAGCTGATATGACTCTGGAGCAATGGAATCTCACAGTCGCAACCAACCTGACTTCGAATTTCATGCTTGCCCGAGGGTATCTCAATGGCTTGAGATCCATGAGCGATGCTCAGAGAAGCAAGGCTGCCATTGTAATGGTGGGTAGCACCGCCGGTAAATACGGAGAGGCCGGCCACTCGGATTACGCATCTGCGAAAAGTGGTGAGCAAATGGCTGGCGGATTGCAATTTGTGCGCTGAACGATCCCCTAGCCGTTATGTATGGCCTCACACTCTCCCTGAAAAACGAGATTGTGACAATCGCTCCCAGAGGGCGTGTCAACTGCATTGCACCGGGGTGGGTGATAACCCCGATGGCAGAAGAAGCTCTGAAGGATCCGAAAGTCGTCTATCGATCCATGGCAACGTAAGGTTCTGCCAGCGTCTTCGATCTGACTTAATATGTAGCTTGATGCAGGACGCCTTTGAAGAAGTTTGCTTCCGCAAGAGACATCGCAAACCAGATTGTTATAATCGCATCACCCTCTATCTCAGGCCACGTTAGCGGACAAGTAATCATGGTAGAGGGTGGGATGGAAGGTAGACTACTTAACATGCCGGAAGACGTTGATCTGCCTCAGTGACCCGTTATTCCTATATGTACAGTGGATGTGCTTGAATCATATATACATATAGGATGGCCCTAACAACATATGCGAGATATAAACAAAAAGTAAAATCAATATATCACTCGTATCGTACATAAACCAGTGCCAACTTCGAGCCTCGTACTTGATATGGAGCGTGCAGAAAACATTTCAAAACTTGAAGCAACGAGAACTAGCTGCTAAACCCAGCATTTCGATGTTTTGTCACGGACATGTGCCACGGGGGTTGCGCCTTGGAATACATATCCTCGAGGTGAGGCATCGCTACTGAGATTGGTGGTCGTTCCAGGGGATCATCTTTCCAACAACCTTGCACGAAGCTCCAGTGTGTATCTGAAATCATCACAGCGGATTCGGCGGAAGTGGGTCGCGCAGGTTTTATACCCTTGATCACGTCAAACATAACCTGGACATCGTTCTTCCGAGTGTGGTAAGGAACGAGACCAGTCAGGAGCTATAATCATGATCAGATAAAAATAGCTATCAGCATGAAGGGTATACCTCATAGGTCACGCTTCCCAGAGCATAAATATCACTCCAGGTTGTAACGCGAGGCGCCCATCCTTCGCTTGGTTCGCTTGGTTGTATCAATTCGGGCGCTGTCCACCTTAATGACCCTGCAAACGTTGAAGTAAAATTGGAGGACCCCGCAACTCCCCCGACTATAGTGCTTAGGCCAAAGTCGCACAAGCAAGCCGAATCGTCCTCAGAAATGAGAATATTAGCCCCCTTGAGATCCCCATGCACAACTGTCGGGGTAAACCGGTGCACTGTTTTGAGACCAAGGATAAGTTAGCGGAGAGCTAGACTAGCTTGAGGTACAAAACATACGATATTCCAGACCAGCAGCAACGTCCGTCAGTAGCCTCAATCGTACGTATAACGTCGCATCGTCCCCTAGATGCTTGAGGAACTGTGGTGCGCTGCCCTTGCGATACCAAGGCGATACCATGGCAGAATAAGGACTCATATCGGTACAGATGCCATACAACTCTACGACGTTTGGATGTCGGAGGATATTCCATACGGAAAGTTCCCTGTTAAGGCGCTGGTATTCCTCGTTATCAAAACTAGCGCGAATCAACGAAAATCAGAGTGACCTGCCTTTTGTATTTTCCGATGCGTCTCCGGATTAGGAGTCACGCTTCGTAAAACTTTTATCGCGACCTGTATAACTTGTCAACCACTGGCAGTTTAATGTTCTCAAACGGGATTTACAGGAACAACGGACTGGAGGGGTCGATTGGATAATGCTGAAGGGTGGCCCAAGACGTCTTCGGCATGCCCAGATATATTGTACGTGCCCACCCATACATCAGAAAACCCTCCGTGAACAGCTGCAAACATACTGCTCCGTGTCACCCGTCCGGTGAGATCTTTAGGGCCATTGTTGTCCAGGCTGACAGGCCTGAATTTATGACGAAGGAGCAAAGTAAGATTCGAGGACGGACAAGCTAGTAGCAGAAACTCGTGCTGGTATGGATGCAACCCGCGACTTGTCAGCCTCTGAATCATTCCATACACAACAAAACATACCCCAAGTAAGTCCCTTACAGGAGGCCTCTGCTGCTGCTCAAAAATAAGGCATTTTGTCAAAAAATCATGTAGTTCAGCACTCGACCCTCGGGATGGTCTGTCAAGAGCAGGGCTAGGGTCTGCTACTATTCGTCTGAGCACCTCTCTGGGGACTTCTTGAAAATATGGCGGAACTTTATCAAATATCTCGATGATCATGATTCCAAGCGACCACGTATCAGTCTGGATGGTGTAGGCTTCCCCTCTGGCCACTTCCGGCGGCATCCAATGAGGGGCCACCAGTTGTAAGGATGAAATGTCTTTACGAAGATTATGATCTAACTTCTCGATATTTTGAAGGTCACCTGGTAGCGCCGTAAGCACATTGATACTTCACTGAAGGAGTACGTACAGATTATCACTTCGCCCGCTCGGGTAAGGAATACCCCATCCGGCTTAACAGTACAAAGGATGATGCCTAAACCATGGAGGAAACTCAACCCAGCACAAACCTAGACGGCGTAAATAATATGTTTAGCCAACAGTCCAAACCTTGAAAAAAGACATACATCTGCCGCTATGCGAGCAACGTGGTCCTCCTCCAGAGAATGTCGTGCCACGACATTGTTGAGCCAGTCTCCTCGCATGTAATCCAATACCAGCCATTTGGTGGAATCAGATTCTTTGTAGTACTCGGTGAATGAAACTATATTTGGGTGAAGACAGTCACGACTCCCTAGTAATTCATGGAGAGGGTGCTGCTCGTGAAGGGGAAGTACGTTGACCATGACCGCGCGATTGTCCTGAATGCGTCTTGCTACATAGAAGGTTGAGGTACAACCCACCCTTTCGAACAATCGTCAGCTACACGGCACGCAAATTATAAACCGGGGTGCAATTACATCGTGTGCGGATTAGTATGAGTTTGGTCTATGTGAAAAAGCTTCGAAGCATCCTTTTTGAATTGCAGTCTTGCTTGGTCGCGAGTACCCTCCTGTGGGTGATCATTCCGCACTACTGTATTAGAGGAGAGGAACCTCATTATCGCAGCTTCACGTTGTTTACCAGCGGGCCTATCCCGTTATCTAAGGCTCTGTTACCCAACCTGGGGAGTCACAGGTCCTGCAGTAGTCAAACCGTTGGAAATGTGTGTGCAGTACAAGACCTTGCTGAGCCTGCCAGGGGTTAAAGCTAGACGTAGAAGCTGGGTGAGTTGCTCATGGTGATCTGCATGAGCGCTAGCAAATAATGCCACTGCCTTCGGATGAGCATAGCGATGCGCGTCAGTAGAGTAGCTACACCCGCGTGTGAACAGTCCAAACATAATTTCATAAACTTCCAAGTCGCTCGACCTAGTATTCATATGGGGTACCTTTCAAGAAGGAGCATGCTACAGCTGATGATAAGCCTTGAAACACTGAGGCAGCAGCAGGCTATGATGCACTACGCAAAATGTTTAGCGTCACGTATAGTACCTGATCGAATGGGTGTTGTTGACTGCTTGTTGGCGACGACCCATAACGAGGGACAATCCTTCGCTTTCCTTTGGTGCCTTGCGAGTAGAAACGTTCTTTCTTTGTGGTGGAATCCTCTGAAGAAAACTCGTTGATATTGTCAGCGGTCCATGCCTTAGGCGCCCGCTTTACGCGTTTTTCACCGAGCTTTCATGGCGTCCACTATAGCTCCATCTAATTTCATAGACTTGACTCAGACCTCTCTATATATTTCTTTAGCTTCCATAACGTTTAACCCTATCTGGTGGAACATTATGGCTCAAAATGGTGAAGTACCATTTTCAATTCTTTCCCAACCTCTCCACTCCACTTACCAGAAGGGTCACAAGAGCATAGAAATAGAACAATAACACGCCTTCTGGGGGGAAATGCTCGAATTGGGTGCTACCTTCTAGCCATGGAGATCTTCAGCTTGGGAATTCTTCGGGACATTCTGTTTGTACACTTGTCGGGTCAATGAAACTTTCTTAATTTCCCGGCACAGATACACGAGGGCTCTCAAAGAACAACCCCAATATGCGCTGCTTCCTCCTCCTTATTCCACTCTCGTTCCAGCGTCGTTATTCATAATCGGCCAAATCTTCGTGATTACTTCTACGTGGGCTCTTGGAATAACTGGGACGTTTTTAGGAGACTATTTTGGAATTTTGTTGGACGATCGGGTGGAGGGATTTCCTTTCAACATTGTGGAGAACCCCATGTACATTGGTAGTACCATGTGCTTTGCAGCAGGTGCCCTGTGGTTCGTAAATCTAGCTGCTTCATCCGTCATGACTGTCACATTTGTTCACTGCAGGTATGAAAAACCTGCGGGACTCTTCATAACGGCATACGTATATATTATCTATGCTATCGCACTCCAATTTGAAGGGTAAGCGGTCCATGGAATGAACCCAGCTTTCCCTTCTCATATGTTCCATAGCCCGTTCACAGATATGATATACGCGTCGCGACCGAGTCGCGTGGAATCTACTCCAAAAAGGGAGCTGTAATACCCCTTACATACTTCGTTTGAGTTTATACCCACATATATCCTTGCAAATGATTGTTCTTCAATTAATCTTTGGTTCAACCCAACTCAGATCAACGTCAATAATGATTGTAATAGGATAAGCATGCAATAAGGCTTCGCGACGAGGCGTGATCTGTCGTTAAAATGTTATTCCAACTCATTTTAGGGTCCATAAAGAAGCTCACGACACTGAGATACTGATACGAAGATGAATATATGTATAGAAGCTTCCCCGGCAATGCCACCCAATTCTTTTTTTCATTTCACATTGACAAGATAAAGAGCTGGAAACTGGAGGTGTAGCCACGGAAACTTTCCTTTCCAGTGATGTGGTGGTTGATTGTACAAGGCGGTTTGATGGAAAAGAAAAAGAAAAGGAAAAAAATCCAGACTTTCTTATGGTTTCACATCGCGTGTGGCCTTCAATTCAAATTTTATTTATTCGAAGAAGGCCTTGAGCTTTATGCTATAGTTATTTATATGGTGTATGAAGCTTCACTACAAAGAAATAAGTCTGCATCCCCAATGGTAGTTGAGAGTGCACCTCGCAACTTAGCCCCGAGTTGAGATATGGTCCTCTCCTACCATTGAAGATGCAAAATTATCGTCTGATACTTTTCATGAAGCTACTTGGTGGCCTTTCGAGGCTTACAACCAGCAGCGCCCATACGCCCAAATATCGTCAAATCTAGTGCGACAATTACTATGGCGGATACTGCTTTCAGAAAGATAGACATCGATGCCTACGATGAGGATATACTTCTAGAGTCCGAATTATACGAACCAGACCCACGAGATCCTGGCCAGGTTTTGAGCGATGCCAAACAAAAACAGAGCGCGGTTAGGTCTTCTTTGTCCAGGTGAGAGAGAGAGTTCGACCAGTCGAAAGGCGCAGCTGGCTGATGCCCAACCTCAGAGGCGATGTTGCCGGTGCGCTATCTGAAGTTCTTGAGGATGCACCATATGGACCAAACGTAGAAGATGCAAAGGTACATCCAACCACCTCCCGCGCGCTGAACTTATGAACTCATAGTTCAACTGTGACATATAGACAATCACGCTTCAAACTCTCTTAATCATTCTCAACTCCACAAAAGCGACTGATATCCCATCCATTGTCAAGGCGCTCTCATCAGACGCACAAGACACGCTCATGAAATACATATACAAAGGGATGGCTATGTCTGGATGGGGAGATGTCTCGGGAAGCGTCTTATTGACGTGGCATGAAAAGGTGAGTGCTCTAACTTGACTGGCCTATAAATATTCAACATGTCGTTTATTATCATGTATAGTTAACCGAAGTCGCGGGGACAGGCTGTATAGTGCGGGTAATGACTGACCGGAGAGCTGTCTAATCTAGACTGGCAAGTGTGAATAGATCGATTGTATGAATCGTCGATAATATATGCAAGACAGGAACATTATTATTTAGCAAGATTGTTTCCAGGATTCGACAATATCACAGTGTCAGATGGTCTTTGGACTTGGGACGAGCAACGGATTTCATCCTCCTTTCTCTTCCCCCAACAGTCCTCTTCCCTATTTGACAGTCTTGGTAATGTTTCCATCCGCGCGGCTGGACATTATTCACTGGATTAGCACGTCCGTGGTTTCATGCCATACATCAGCTTCACATTTTGTGCCATTTACACCAGCCAACATCTAAGCCGAAGAAGAGAAACAGTAAACGATGTTGCTATCTTCTCGGGGCGCGATGGCGAAGCTTCAACCCTGTTCAGTTTTTCGATACGGATTGATAATATCAACCGGGTCAATCCCTGCTAGCAGACAAGGTGTAGTCGTTTTGTCTCCGCCGAGACCGTTTCCGGTTCCATTGGTACTATACCAGAGACTTATTCGCAAAAGGAGGATATCTTCGTCTGCCGCTGAATTCCCAACAAGTGACCCAAATCTGACCTTATTGAATGCGCCACTACCTTCTTTAATCCCTTGCGTTCACCATTGATATGAAATTCCAAGGCAGTGTGGTAAAACTACATACCTAGCCTCTTAAATACAGATTCCCAAGCGAAATCCACAGGATAGAGTTGAATATAGTCAGGAGTGTTACGGATCAGGGTGTACGATAGACCATATAGCATGATCGGCAGTGGGCGCTTTTACCCGTCATGTCACGACCATCATCCAAGTTTGCCCCGTATAGGACAGCTTTAGAGATCGTTTCGAGCCGTACAAAGACCCCTCTTCCCTCCCTAATAGCGTCGTTCGCAATCCTGCATGAGGTCACCGCAATCGTTCCTCTCATATCAGTGTTTTTCTTTGCCAGGTCGCTTGGTATTGGCGAGCAGGCTGTGACGTTCGTACGCAAAGATATATCTGAAGATAGCGAGCACCAATGGCTTCGAGAGAAAGGATCTCAGTGGATCGATGAAGGCGAACGCTGGGCCGCAAAGGTGGGGAGGCGTTATGGAATATTCGGATTTCCCAAGGTCCCAAAGGGGGGCGATGTTGGAGAGGCCTCCGACAGTGATGCTGCAGTCTCTCACCAGCTCGCGGGGGATCTTGCCAATGCTGTGTTGGCATATGGAGCCACGAAGGTGTGTTACACTGATGGTGCTGGGATGTGTCACCGATGCTGGTTGGATATTACAAGGCACTAATCCCTGTGAGGATTGGTTTGTCGATGTATCTGGCACCTTCATTTTCCAGAGCATTTGTGGAACCTATCCGTTCACGCATAGTAGGCACCTGGCGGCGATAATCACGATATACACATCAGTATATGTTCCATCTCGTACTAATCGCTCTAATAGCGAGGCAGAAGCTTGGAACTCGGCACAAACTATGCAGCGGATGTTCGTTCGGGCTCTGTTTTCCGAAATTGTCTACTACACATACGCAATCACCCTGCATAGGATGCTGAAGTTGGCATGTAGAGACGCGAGGGTATTCGGGACACAAAGCGACGCGGTGGAGAGACCGGATACCTACTTTGAGTACTGTTTGCAGCGCGATCAAAAAGCCGTGTCCGAGGCTGTGTTTGAGGACTGGGCACGTCACGTCATTTGTTAGTGACCCCATTACCACACAGCTTACCATTGCACCTGGCTTCGCACTTTAGATGACGATATACGAACAATGAAGAAACTCTGGATAGGTTCGTCCCAGGTATTGAAGACACGAAACAAGAAAACATACCATAAAAAGGGAACAGAACAGCTGCAGAAGGGACCACGACACAGAAAGGAGTCTAATAAGAAAATCCAGGACAGGAAGTCGTGACAGGTGATCGAGATACGTTGGATTCACTGAAAATGTTTTTGAGTGCGATTCAAAAGAGTCCCGATCCCTCACCTCCTATCAGAAACCTGACGCAACTTTTTAACCAATCCATCCGAAGATAGAGAGGCTGTGAAAGTTGAAAGTGAAGGTCACGAGCCGTTTCGTTGAGGCGTTGCATCTCTGTATGAGCGACGGAAGATAAACTAGTGATAGTGTGTGTAAGGTTCTGTATGGCATCAGAGGCTTCTGAATGAAGACGCTTTTGGAATGTGTCAGTCGTATCACCGGTCTCGATGTTCGGGATAGATACCTGCTGAGAGAAAATCGCTTCGAGATTTAATTCTAGCTGAATAGAAGAGCGACTTGTGATGTCTGCGATCCCTATGGCATTCTGCGAACAGTTAGTCTGGAAATAATTTATAAATCGAGAGAAGGTTTGCTTGCCTGAGTGAGACCGGTGACTTTCTGGTTCATTCGTTCCAAATTCTCGTCAAATTGAGACTGTCTCCGCATTAAAGAAGCGTCTCTTGGGAGGTACGCAAGGCACCTACTAAAAATAGGGAAAGATTGCTTATTCGTCCCAGTACCATATCATGCATATCTTCAATTTGGGAAGAAAGCATAGCACCTATTGAGGTGACGACTTGAAGTAAAGACTCTGCGTGCTTTGCCTAAGCATTAGCGACTAGACGGACTCAAAGGGCAAATGTGGTACAGCTTCCGTCGCATGTCGCAGGTGTGATTGAAACTGCAAGTTACGTCGCATCGATACAACATCACATTTTACGAACGAACGACCACGTACCTGAGATGTATGTCGATCTATGTTCGTATTATATGTCTTCTGTGCTGAGTTGAAGAAGTCGCCTATATTTTCTTGAAACTGCACATTATAAGCGTGATTGATAAACCTCATCTTGTACATGGTGTACTTACTTTCAGGACAGTAGAGTCCATATCAACTACCAAGTCACGGAAACGCTCACCCGATTCAAATAATTGAGTATGGATGTCTCCCGAAACGGTACGCAGATCCTGTATTGTAATTCATCCCAACGAAGAGCCTTACCATAGGCTATCAAAGACGAACTGAGATATTTTCCGCCCAATTTTCTACCAATGCCGTCATTCTCGTCTCACGTCGCTTGAGAAGACGGATAAGGGCTAATTTTTCCAGCGTCGCATTGAGATATATTGACTTGGAAGTATCTATTTCCGTATGACGTTCGATTGTGAGTCTGAGTCCGACGTGAACTTGGAACTAAGGGGGACTGTCAAATACCGATGTCGTGCCAGCGGCGGTACGCGAAGCAGAGTTGAGCTTGTGAGAAATGAAGTATTTAGCCCAAGTAAAAGTACGAGGATCAGCGAATAACTTACGGACTTCTCGTAAGTACCCAGAGTAGCTTGACCAGAACTGAGCACTCCGTGAAAGGGCACTTTAGCAAAGCACATCACGAGATCAAGCATGTGAATAATCATGGGCTCAATGCGACAAACCCGACACAAGTTGACTGAGTTTCTTCGTCGAGCTCTTTCCCTTCATGAGGCAGCGAAGAAGAATACGGAAAGCACTCGAGAGGTGGCGAATGATGTTTGGCCGTTGCGAGTTCGCACAAGGTCATAGAGATCGCAGCTTCAAAGTGTGAATATTATGGAGGTATTGTTTCTAGATCAGTAAAGTTATTACCTCCTACCCTTTCGGTCCCGGTCATTTCAGCTTCCCCACAGCGGTTGCGGATCGCAGCCACAGTATTACGGAAACAGTCGGGCCTTTGAGTGTATGCATCGAGAGTTTCTATTGACTCCCAGTCTTATTCATGAAGTATCCTGGAAGAAAGAACGCACGTAGGTTGAGGAACAAAGTACTGATCTCGTCGGTAGACAGTATGTCTGTCGGAAATAGAGCTGAGGATCATCTCGCAGTCTTCCCCAAATATGCTCGAGCCACCTTGTGAATCTGATATTTGATCAGAGAGAAAAACAGATCTAGTTGAAGAACTCCAAGGCCATACTCGGGCTACAGTTGGTGGAGGGAGGGCCGTAGCCATAGTTAGTAAAAATGACAGAGCAGCAGAATGAGATGAAAGCATGATATTGATGGATGCTGGACGAGCTGGAAACAGCTAGGATCACGACACAGCGTAGAATAAAGCGTAGCGATGTCCTAAGTCTAGCGTTGGTTGCTTCACGAATTTGTCGAAAGGAAAGAACAGAGAGGAGTTTCAATATTTTTACACCCAGGCGTGTTAAATGTTTTTTTTCTTGGAAGCTACTGATACGTAAGGCACTAGTAGAGATTAACATGTAGAGATTAACACGCGTTAATTCCAACATTCTTCGAAAAGCCTTCCCTCTCGCTCCAGCTTAGTAATGAACCGTTTCGCCTCGTCATCTGACAACTTCCCCACCGTCATGGCTGCATGCTCTATAGCTTTCTTGACTGCTACTGGCATCTTGTTTGAAGATCTGCATTCGGACTTCCGTATTGACAATTACCTGACGGAGTAGACAAGCAGTCACATACCCAGAGATATACACCCACCCTTGCAACCGGTTCAGAATGTCCCAGATCAGCTTGGCATCTTGCTCGATGAGATGCTGAACATAGACTTTAGCCGTGCCGTCCTTCCCGTCCCGAGAGCACGACAGCCGATATCGGAGCGTCCCTGCGCGGAATAGGCTCTCCCACTCTGCGCCGTAGTGTTGGTCCTTATGTGCCGAACGACAACCAAAGTACAAATTGTTTTCTTTTTGTTTATTTGACCCATATATCAAGAGTTGTTTGCAACAATATTAGGAAATACCTACCCTTCGCGCCGTCGTACACTCGCTCTTCGATTAGGGCACGCATGGGTGCTATGCCAGTACCGGGACCCACGCATATTATAGGCGTCGATGGGTTAAGTGGTGATCGGATTAGTCCCTCTTGAATCTTGATGGGTATGCGTGTTCCTGATTATGCGAACATTAGGTCTGGCCTATGCTTAGAAGCAAAACGCACCTTCTGCAAGAGACGACAAATACATGGTGCAGACCCCATGTCGTGGGATGCGAAGCTTTGTACGATATTGAACAATGGCGACACACAGATGAACTTGACGAGGGTGAGTCTGCATAGGAGTGTGTAAGAAACTGGGCAAGCTAAACGAGAAGGTGGAGGTAGGAACCTTAGCAGAGCTTGCTATAGAAAACTGTCTTGGTCTTAATGGTGGAAATACATCAAAAATATACTCTTTCGGTATTCTCGCGGAGCGGAACTCGGAAACGACTTCACGAATCGTGCGGCGGACACGTTGACAGTAGTTATATAAATCTTCCTTTGTTTCATATAAACTCATCATGTTATTGTGGCGACAAGAAAGAGGTGTGAAAAAACTTACCTGCCCCTCTAGGGTACAGAAATCATCCAGTTTCTCCCGTTCGAGGTCATCATCAGCGAAATGTCGTAGATGGTCAAAAAATGAGCGACGGGGGACAGCGTTTATATCCAGATACTTAGTAAACACCTCACGAAGCGTCAACACGGAGGGAACATTGGCCGGAAGAGGTTGCTCTGAGAAAATCCAAATAAGTGGCAGGAAATTAGAGATCTGGACGCACCGCCTGGTCTAACAGCTATCCTCAACAATTCATCTGCTTCGTTGGCCCATCCCATACGAATTAAGAATTGGTCTACATCTGCCTCTGGAGCCTCGGGATAGATGACTGCGACATCTCCTGGCCTATATCTCTTGACAAGAAACCAAGCTAGAGTTTGAAGAACCTCAGAGGTATAGGACAATTAAAACACACCCAATGTCTGAGTCTAATTCAAACTCCAAATGTCGCACGTCTTGATACCAATCTTCAGAGGTTATTCTCCGGTTCGCCGTCAAAGTTGCAAAGTGCGACGTCTCTTCATTCCGATTTACTGCATCGTTGATATCCTCCTTACTTTCTGGGAAGGGTGTCATAATCACTCTGGAGGGTCGAAGACGATCCGCGGGGAGTATCTCGTATCCTGGGGGAAGCGGAAACAAAGCTAGCAGGGATTCAAAAAGCTTTTCTATCCATGGGTCTAGGCCACCTTCAATTCTACACGCATATAGTAAGATACACCACACATGAAAAGAATATACATACCCTAATGGGTGTTGCTCATCTCCCTCTCCTCGTGGACAGAGCTCTCTTCCTCCCAAGCTTTGCAGACGTCTGGCTAACTTCTTGGCCGCCCAACAGAACTTTTCATAGGCAGTGTCTCCCAACCCGAAGACAGCGTACTCCATACCTTCCAATAAATCTGGGGGAAGATCGGAACGAAGTAGCAAGTTCCACATCGTGGTCATAGAACGTGGCTCAACACCTGATCCAGTGGTTGATATGACAAAAATAATCACGGGTTCGGTGACAAAGTCAGCCTACTGAAGCACTTCAGCTAATGATTTGGACGTTCCTATCTATAGCACTGACAACAGGATATTCGTCCACGCTTGCAAGGGTGACTTGAAAGTGTCGCCTTTTAGCTTCCCGCGAGATACTCTGTGCCACGTCGTATGCATTCCCTGTCTCAGTGGCATACAGGATGAGTAGCGGTCTCTCTATTTCTGCTGAAGTCGACGGGGTTAAAACCATAATGCAAATGCTGACATAAGTTTTTCGCATAAGCTTTACCAGGAAATAGCTCAAATGAATATTAAGGCGGACCATGCCATGGCAAAACAGCATCGTGGCAATTATGAATCTAGAATTCAAGGTTCCGCTTTCAACACATTTGGCAGGTAGTCACCGTGGTGGCATCGCACTTCTTTGAGGAGAGGACGTTTACGTCGCCAATAGTCAATATCAATAGACCGCCGCGACATTGGAAGGTACTGTTGGCTCTGGCCCTACGACCAGTCATCTACGTTGAATATCGCCTTATCAAGGTCGGCTTCTATCGTTGTTCCCAACTCCCCTTGCTACCATGCCAAGCTTCATCTCTACACGCCTGGATTTCACCCATCTGCCACCTTTTGTGTTCTCACAGTAACCGGGAGATCACACGCCCGCCCAGAATGGAACCCACTCATAGGATGACGATTACAACTTGGTGCACTTCCCAGAGTTGCTTTCAAGACTAGTCGGCTCTCACGCCAAGTGGCCTCAAGATACGGTTTGCCTCCATCTTCCATGGCTACTTCCCAGTTTGCCTCGAAAACCAACGCTATATTATTATTTGAATATTGATTTTTTGAACCAAGTTCTTGGGTCGCAGGAACCTTCTTGGCATGGGCTTTATTAGGAACATTTGACTGGATGGTAATAATGCTTTTCCATGTTGGCTTTCTCTGTCGCCTGTCCCGTCGTCTTTCTCTTATTATCTACTCTCATTTAGTAGGAGCGATTTCTAGGCTTTAACAGAGACAATCTATAGTGAAATTTTCTGTCATCTGGTATTCTGTGGATAATATTGCTCCAACCGGTTTTCTGGAGAAACTCCGCCATGCGTGCGGTACCGGTATTCTGGCTCCGAGGTCAATTCGACTTCTTAGCGACTGTATTCAAAGAATATGCCAAGCACAGGGGTCAGCACGCTTTTAACTATCCTCGACTCCGGTTCATTATCACAGGTTTCTCCTCCTGCTCTCATCCTCCCAGACCCACTCGAAGTCTCCATATCGTACAATGAGCTCAAATCTTCGGTCTTTCTCTTTCGCGATGCTCTGACCCAACAGCTAGGTGTGAAGACCGGGGACGTGGTCGCTATGAGCTTTGTGAACAGCTTCGAGTTTGTCCTCGGGTTTATGGGTACAGGGATTGCTAGGTATGTTATAGAATTCCTCGTTACTGCTGCACCGATAAAATCGGCCCCAGGGCAATATCTGCGCCTCTGAATCCTGCCTATTCCACGTCGGAAGTGGAATTTTACCTCGGAGATACCAAGCCTGTTCTACTTCTTATACCCAAACTGTCTTCTCTGAACACATCATCTCCTCAGTACAGAGGTGCTCTCGCTGCGCTCGACGCCGCTAAGAAGTCCGATGTTCGCACGGCCGAATTCTCCGTCTCGGGGAGACAGCCACATTTTAAAGTCATATTTTCGGGATCGTCGGCGACACGTCCTACAGTCAAGAGCAATGGCATCGTATTGCCCTCTGATGTTGCCCTTGTGCTCCACACCTCCGGCACCACCTCTCGCCCCAAATCTGTGCCGCTCACGCACCATAACTTGCTCACGACGACCAAGAATATCATCGATACGTATTCTTTGACTGCTGCTGACAGATCCTACCTGGTCATGCCCCTCTTTCACGTGCACGGCCTCCTCGCAGGCCTTCTGGCGCCCCTTCGTTCGGGAGGGAGTGTGGTCATTCCTGAGCGCTTCTCGGCGAGTCGCTTCTGGGCCGACTTCTCGGGTTACAAATGCACATGGTACACCGCTGTGCCCACTATCCACTCAGTACTCCTCGAGACGCCGCTGCCAAAGGAAGGTGTGCCTCCGATCCGTTTCATAAGGAGTTGTTCGAGCAGCCTCCCACCCGTGGTGATGGAACGCCTCGAAGCGACGTTCCATGCTCCCGTATGTGAAGCATACGCGATGACTGAGGCAAGTAGGGTTGAAATGTGGAAAGTGCCCGCGCTAATCCACGTACCCTGTAGGCGGCGCATCAGATGACGAGTAATATAGCGGGTCATCAGCTCCCTGGCAGCGTCGGCTTTGGTGTTGGAGTGGAAGTCAGTGTACGAGACGACGAGGGCAAGGAGATCCCGAAAGGAGAAACGGGCGAGGTGTGCGTCCGAGGGGAAAATGTCACCAAAGGCTATTGGAACAACGAAAAGGCGAACAAAGAAGCCTTCTGGGAAGGAAGGTGGTTCAGGTAATGAAATATCTCTCTGAATCCGGACAATTACCTTATGGCACTGTCGCTAGGACGGGAGACCAGGGCATCATCCTGCCTTCTGGGCATTTGCGTTTGACGGGGCGGATCAAGGAGCTTATCAACCGCGGTGGAGAAAAGATTTCTCCATTGGAGGTGGACTCTGCCTTGCTCCGCGTTGATGGCGTCGCTGAGGCTGTCTGCTTCGGGGTCGAGGATGAGAAATACGGAGAAGTCGTCTGGGCTGGTATCGTACTTAAACCGGGACAACCCGCGGGGGCAGAGCAACGGGTTAAGAAGGCTTTGGACGGCAACATCGCCAAGTTCAAGATACCCGAAAGGTAGATTTGTTTGTCCTCATCGCGAAGCAGATGATGTGGAAAACTTTTCCATTTACAGGATTGTTATCACGGATGCCATCCCCAAGACCGCAACAGGAAAGATCCAGAGGCGACATGTTAAGGAGGCCTTTGTGAAGCGCATCCGTGAGCAAGAACAGAGATTGAAGGCTAAGCTGTGAAGAATAGACAAAGAACCTTTGATGTTATCAATATGTATGGAAGGACTTTTTTTGTAGGTCATGTAATGCCTTAGAGCGTAGAGTGTAGTTTACAGCAGAGGCAGGAGTCGTATCAATACACAACAACCCATAACCCGGCAATCACCGATCTTCTCGAAACGTCCAGACTTATTAGTACCTAATACTTATTAATCAGTTGGCAATTTGATCTGTTTTAAATATCCACAAACTCGGAAGATTTATACTAGCTGCGCCAGCGACCCAAGGCCGCCGTAGGTGGCTTCGTCACAAGGCGAATCGTTGCCGTGCTCGGTTTCAGTGCAAGAGCCAAGCCAGAATTCCACTTAGTCTTTTGAAACTCTGGAGTTACTCCCTCCACTCCTTTATTCTCTTTATTCTCGTTGCTTCAGTCTCAAATCCCATATTCCCTTTATCTATACACACTGTTTCTACATTAATTCTATCATATCTAACTCTGAAAATAAAAAGACTCACCCAATCAGGCCTGAGCAGTACATCCTTATATGCAATCTTCATGATTTCTCTGCCTTCCTTGAGGAGAGCTTTCACTCTCCTCCAATTTCTCCCTCTTGACACACTAACATAAAACTGCCTCTGGGACTTGTTGATAGTTTTGCAAATACTAGATGTACAGGAAAATAGAATTGCAGTTCAAATGGTGGCTCTTCAGAGGGCGGTGTCAGAGTGAACCAAGGAATGAATGGTGACTGTCCTGCATGTGGTTCAGTCATGAGTGCTTTGTTGGTCATGTGCATCAATTAAAGCCTCAAACTCTGCTAAAAGTCACCTCCCAAAGGCCTGTCACAATTACATTTTAGGCCATCACATGGCTTCTTCTTCAAACCACAACCTCCGAATGCTTCCAAAAGCTTCCTTCGGAAATCTCAAACCACTCTCACCTCAATACTTCGCACATATTTGATTAGGTCACCCAATTCAGCTCAGGAATCACCCCATCAAGTGTTTAATGAAACAATCAATAACCAGGTCCGATCATAATCTTTTCTGGGAAAGAAGCACCTTGACTATCCCCATCACTATCCCAATCTTTTCCAATAAACTCATTGATCGAGTTGTTTCTATTGTGTGGAAGCTTGCAATGACATTCCATATCATCAGACTCTATGATATGAATGTTCTAGACCCTCAGGATTGCCATCCAAAGGATTTGGATATGGTCATCCCTACCCAAAGAGCCATGCGGTTCAGAAACATGTTTCAAGAACTATTGTTGGTCCGTTGATGTTTTACAATTTTCCTGCCACCTTTGTTCTTTGTTTCCTATGGCCATTAATTAGTATACATGTGCCTTAGCTACTTTCCAACCCTTACAGACTCCTTCCCATTCACTCTCTCTTCCGAACAGTTGGGTATAAAAGCTAGCACATTTGCATGTATATTCCTTAGTTCAATTATTGTATGTCAACTTGATTGTTCTACCCAAACTTGCCAACTTGTCGTAAAATCACCTTGAACAACAACTTCACATTTGAGTGAGCACTCCAATTCTACTTTTATTAATTTAACCCACTTCAAAGAATGTAAGATCATTGGCTGTGATCGACATGGACTGCAAAGTTCATTCGATCTATGAGATAGAATCCTTTTGGAACGTCTATCTCTTTGGAACTATCCATTTTATTTGCAAATGTTCTGAAAGCCATTCGCTTTTACTGTAGGATTTCTATTCACTTTCGAATACCATTCTATTATCATTAGAAACATTTCTGAACAGAATTACTAACACCACATTCATCTACAATGTTTATCACTGATATTTGGATTCTGACAAGGCCATTGTGATGGCACCAAAGGGAAGCTCAGGCTGATATACAGAATCTCTTATCCTATTAATAGCCTCTGCTGCAAAAGATGTTGCATAGGGACTTTATCCCAGACAATGAGAATGGTCTTCCTCAGGAGCTCTGCCATATCAGAGTTCTTTTTAAAACAAGAGTCACTGGGAACAATAGGGTTGGATGTGTGATATGCAGTATTTTGGCATAGTCAGTTTTTATTGGTGTTGAGAGGTCTCCTCAAGGAGGGTTGAGAAAGCATGAAGTATATACTGCTATTAGAACTTGTCCCAAGTCTAGAACCAAGCCTTCAGTCCTTAGACCCAAACTATGCTCAACCTTAGACAGCATCCCACTTCTATTCTTGTCACTTTGATCAATAGTTCTTTTCCACATCCCTGACCTCAGTCATTCATCTCCCAATCTTGTCTCCTCATTAGTATATAAGACCCTGCTCATCTGATATTGACTAAGATTAGATAATGAAGTACAAACTTGTTCCTTAAGGCTATGCCCAAATCTAGGGTGACCTCAGGTCCATCTGAACTCTAGGGACAGGATGCTGAGCTGGTGCAGCACATAAGCTGAGGCCAAGTCCCATCTGATATGGACTGCTGAACCTCAGCCCACCTCAGCATCAGACCTCAGACCTCCAGTTCACTCATAATTGATGAACTTAATTCAGAAGACAGTGATGGATAGGTTAGAATTGGAAATAATATGTATAGACAAGATAAATAAATTAAGGTTGAGGAATAACGAAGAAGCAGGGATAAAATAATGATAGTAAACTGTAGCTGTGCGGTGAAGCTGAGCAAAGAGAGGGTTTCACCCTTGCGATGAGACCGAGCACAGCAAGGGCTCGCCCTGCGGCAAAGCCGCATTGGTGTAGCAGCGGCCAAAAGCCGCCGGCACAGCTATATCATAGCATTATATTTTTCGATGCTAACCGTTCCTTTTATGTGATATTTGTGGGGAGAAAAAGACATTTCTGTTGATAATGAAACAAGTGTCATCATCGCATCGCTGGTCCCGAAGTAAAAGTGACTAATCGAGAGCACTGTCACCATATTATGCCAGACTTTGTCCTTCACTGATCACTGCTGCTCCTAGCACAACGTATATAAGAGAAACTTAGACAGTTGTAATTCCTCAGTCCCACACCGAGCTTACGCCGTTCTAGAATTGTTCTTATAATAAGAACAATAGGCCCAACATTTTTGGGTGGTATGCTGATGTTTTAATTCATGATCATGTTTTGCTAGGAGAGATGTTCAATATCTCACACAGCTCCACTCAGGCGTGAAGAGGAATTACATATAATTAGATGGAGATCAATGAAAGGATGGTCCGAGAAGAACAATAGACTGCATCAACCATTATACGCATAAGGTGCAGTCATGTTCCTGTACCTTTGCTATATAATGTTGCCTGAAGTATCACCTTTCCTTAGTTCAAGGGTTTTGGGTTCCTCTGCACTGCTGCCTCTTCGTCCTCAGATAGAGACAGATCTTAATAAATACATGCCAACTGTTCCAAATAGCATTATTATCCAGGGGTAGCGCCTTGTCGGATACAATGACTTCCTAATGGGAGGTGAGGGAACCCAAATTCTGTCAAATCTCAAAATTTGTGAATCTGGAGAAATTCACTAGCCGTTTTTTGCAAAGGGCTCATGTGCCTGAAAAAGGTGTAGCTTCTAAAATGGATCTGTTTTCTCGTCCCGTCGAAGCGAGCGAGGGGGAAGCAGGAAAGATTGGCGCTTAGTGACGATGTACCAGTAAGTTCTGCACTGTTTATGCGCATGTTTGCCTCTCGATCCAGAAGAGTAGGATATTGCCATCGAGGAGATGCACTGTGTGCTTGTCAGCGGTAGCGGTCTGATATTCAACAGCCGACGTCCTCACGATCGTTACTCTCTTTAATGATATTGATGTGTAGGATTTTGATGATTACGATGCATCGACCAAAGTGATGCCATGTTTGCAGCGGAAATGTATTGTCGGTTCGTACCACCACTAACTCATTTTCGGGGACGTCAACTCAGTATACATGTGTGTAGCTGTGGTTGACATTGTGTTGACAAATCCCTTGGAGTCCATGAGATTCGCAAAGGGGACATAGTGCATGCAGTAGGCTGTTGTTGAGCGCCAATAGAGATAAGTTTACTTGTTTTATGATGTTTCTAATATTCGCTGTTTGTGGAATGGATCAGGGTCTGGAGCGCGATTCAGTATCAGGGTACACAGTTCAGGGTCGAAGTGGGGTCGAAGGGCATAGACAGTAAGCCCGACGGAGGCTATACTCGGAATAGTGCACGTTAACTCAAGCGCAGTGACCAGCAAAATTTTGATGATTCTAAATGAATCTCCACTTGTATACAATATTAGCGACTGAATTGGTCCTGGAAGAATATACAAAACAATGAGCCCTGATTGCAGCCGATGGGAAAAAATGTTTATGATTGTGAAATAGAGAAAATTGCTTGGCCTTTCTGCCTGTGGATACATGTAGATAATGTAATTAGTAGCCATCCAAAGTAACTGATGGAGCTTGGAAGAGCCGAGTTCTGAGTTGGCAGTGAGAAAGTCATTTATGCAGTGGCCGGGACTTCGGGATTAGAATGGGATCGGGGACAGTCTCGGGGATGCACGCATGCTCGGGCTGACGGGGACACCTTAGTAGTGACAGCACGGGTCCATGAGGTTGTCGTTGGACATTGGGAGTGTGTATTCCTCTTCACAAAGCGCTGCTATGTTTTTCCAGATATCGGCACCACCCTGCTCATGGAGAGAAAATTCTACCCTACAGGCTACAGTCCACGTCATTTCCAGAAGCATGATGCTTGCATACCCGATAGTATAAAGCATGTGGTGGGAGAGAAGGTTTGCGATGACGAAGGCGGTGTGGCTCCTTACCGCGCTTCGTGGCTGCCGTTGTTACGCGATGGGAAGACGGTTTTGGAGCCAGGTGATGCAGATGGAGTAGGGGATTGCGTTTGTATTAGCGTTTGTGCCTTTTGAGCTTAGCAGACAAGTTTAGTGCGGCACACTATGGTTTGTTTTAATCTATAAATGTCCTGGGGCTAAGTGGTAAAGATGTGAAATTTCAAGATGGATGTTGTACGCGCTGGGACTTCATATCCTAGAACCCACCAACATGTTATAACAGTATCAATAGATTGTTCAACACACGGATAGAATGAGACTAGAGGAATGGAAGAGACGTACACGTACAGCTCGGGCCATCGAACTGAGCCCATCTGCTTGACTGTAACAGGTAAACAAGCCCGGAGTATGCCCAAGACCTGCAATCCCTAGCAATCACTCACAACAGGGAGTTTGTGTTTTACTAAACATGCCAATTCTACAGTTGTTGTTAAAAAACTGCAAAATCAAAGAGTATGGCAACCAACAGTTGTACAGTCCTGTTCTTAGCGCCGTGATGGGAATCATGACAAACACTGCCAATTAGGGGGTATCGACCCCGGATATGACCAGCCGTTTTCTCACACCAATGTATCTCAGCTCTCCAGGAAGCTGAGTTACCATCTCTACTTCGGTTGTAACATAATAATTTGAATTTTACTTATATTTAGATGGCGCCAAGGAAAGCAATAATACTGTTGGAAAGGAGCTGCTAGAAATCTGGAGGTGAGATAACAAACGAGTAAAGAGAGTGTTGAAGCTCTGGAGGGAAACACAAGTGGATGAAAAGTAGCTTGATTAAAACTATGAGGATGAACACAAAGGGTATTATGGAGTGTAGTAGCAACATACTTTTATCGGGGTGTCTGCGGATGTTGTTCCCATGAGAAACTGCTATTAATTCAACTTCTGATGGAACCATGACGCCAGGATTGGGATGAAGCGTGGGCTTGAGTATCTAAATGCGCTTAGCAGGGAAGGAAGAGATCTAACAATTTGTTCGGAGGAAGCATTTATCTAATTTGTCCGAGCTACAAGAAGCTGTTGAAGGAGAAACCTTCCCTCTTTAGCTCACAACTGCGCAATGACAGTCAGATCAAAAGGGCGATGTCCGACTGTCAGAGATTGCCGTTTAAAGCTCCGACCGCATCGTAGTATGTCTAAGATTCGGTTTGCTTGTCGCTTAAAACAGGTATCATTCCAACACCACCACATTCCGTATAGCCATTCTGTACGATTGATGGTAATCGTATACGTACCTGCGCTAACATAGCCCTCAACACTAGCCGCCACTGATCCATCAAAGACTCGGAGACTAGTACTGCGTTACCAGGTAATTAAGGAGTCTTCCTCATCTCAGCAAATTGGATCTGAACCGTGGGCGCTTTCCCTACTCTTGTATCAGCCCTCTCTTGGAACAACTCGTTGCATGTATTGCTCGCTAGTCCAATGTCCTCCACCAGCTCGAGGACGTCATTCTCTTCGTTCAAGTCCCCTCGCCCGGCTCCCTCTCCCCCCGAGAGCCCCCTCGAGCATCCTCCACTAAGAAAAGTGATCTCGGATTCGTGCATATCCGTCAAGGGGCTACGCTTGCATAACGACGATGGACTCACACACGATCCATATGTATACTACCCTCCGCTTGGGGCCGTGAAGAGGGGTTATGTCGGGATGCAGCGCGATAGACTACGCAGCTGGTCGTGGACCCGTAGAGTGTGGTTAGTCTTGGACGACAAGTGGTTACACGTCTGCCAACGAGAAGTGCAGTACCCCCCTTTCTCTTTTACTCTTTCAACTAATTCAACCATCACAAACAATGTCTTTGCAGGACTCTGAACCTATTCACGTCCTCCCACTCAAACGTGTCCGCCTAATCGAGGACGTTCAAAGCAGGCGATATTGCCTTGCTGTAGCTACATCATCCATCACGTGGTATCTCCTCTTCAAAGACCCCATTTCGCTTCGTGCCTGGCACTACGATATCCGCATCCGTTGCCCATTAATGCAAATCAGCATGCCGTCTAATTTTCGCCATGAGATGCATGTCACATACGACGCTGACGCTAGTGAGATCACCGTACGCCCCGCTTGATCCTGCTGCCCAGCCTGTGCATGTCAAACTAACCCCCTGGGTGTGCCAAAGGGTTTGCCAGAATCATGGATTGAAACGCTTTCCTCGTGGGGTATAGGACCACGCTTGAGTGGGACTTTTCTGCATATAGAACCGGATATTGCGTCCCCCAACACGGAGCCAATAGCCTCTCCAGAATTACCTAGTACAGCTGGATCATCCGGTTTTGATGATGCCCGTCCAGTGGTGCCTGAGAAGCCTCCTTACGTAGGACGTCAAAGAAGTGCCAGCGCCGCTGTCGCACCTTCGATTGCTCCATCCATGACTGTGTCAGTTGATCAATTCCGCAGTACGCAACATCCAGCATCTCTCGGTTTTTGGAAACCAGCGATTGATAGTATGGTATATTTTAGGATCGCCGAACCGATTTCGAGATGTGGATGCACGCGACCTCACAGGCGTCGTTCAGCCAGTGAACTTACTTCCAACCTCCCGAACAGAAAATTGCGACATTTGGAAAGCAGAATGGTTTGGCTCGTTTGGAAAGCGCAAGGTATGAACTTTACGCAAGCCCAAAATATACAGGATATGGAGGGGGCATGGTTTTCTTGTCTTTTAGGTCGCAATTCAAGTAATTCGGTTGCCGGAGGTCATTTCGGAAGGCAAGCAAACACAATTAAATGCAGTAAGTGAACCTCAATACCACGGTGTGTTTGGTCAATTAATACCGAAATAAATAAAGATCGTTCTTCGGGAGGTAAAAGCTCTGCATCAGCTCCGTCATCCAAACGTCGTGCGCACCCGCGGATTTTGTCGAGATCAAGGGCCGCTTCCTGCTTTAGTATCTACGTGGCTTCCCCGTGGGAGACTCAAGGACTATCTAGAGAATCATCGACAGAGTATCGGGACAGGGGCCAAGTTAAAATTTGTGAGTAAAATCAATGGGCAGCTTTCGTGTTGCGTGTGCTTTCGGAATCTGCTGACAATCACTGATCTTGGCAAATGTGGGTCTAGATCACTGAAGTCGCGGCTGGGTTGAACTACTGTACGTGAGCTATTTAACTTCCTCTTGAAAATTATGGACCCCGTCAACGAACAAACCTCTCGTCCTGTCCAGTACATAACTTCTCCCGAATGATCGTCCACGGAAATTTATGTGGGGTGATTATCATTTCAAATCATAGAATACCTCCTACCTTCAACTTACGTCTGTCTTTCCCAACCCCCCCTTTTTCCGTTTTTGCAAGACACACATTCTACTATCGGATCGTGGGAACGCGTGTATATCGGGGTTCGGTCTGAACCCGATCTTGCAGGAGATGGAGGAGGGTCACTTTGAAGATATTTTCACCGTGATGCCAGATGATCCATCGCCGCGGTGGGCAGCTATGGAGGTGTTACGTATTGGACGACGACGTGTCAGCAGCTTTAGCGACGTTTTCTCCTTTGCACGTACTGTTGTCGAGGTCTGTTTGTTTTTTATTCCATATGCCCCCCAACTTCACATTTTTACTGGACTTTTGTCTTACGCATCATAAAACCCATTGTCATCGTCCAGATCATGACAGGGAAAGACCCATTCCATTATATGGCTGACGACGTCGAGGTCGTCCATACGGTGTTACGCGGGGTGCTGCCGAGGCGGGCACCGGTGTTTGACGAAGGCGATGGGCTGTGGCAGTTTTTGGAGCGGTGCTGGGTGGAGGAACCCACGAAGAGACCGTCGATGGCGTTGGCGTTGTTGCGGATGGAGGAGATACAACGTTTGCATGATCATGAGAAGGCAGAGCCTCTCGTTAATTCGCCTGAGGCTTAGAGTCGCGTCATTCGGTTCTACGTTACCATATTTTTATATACCGAGCCATGAGGCTAGTGAGCAGTGGCGCGTAATGTATCAATTCAAGTAGTATCAATTCGAGGAGTATCGGTTCAAGGAGTAGCGGGGCAGTGGTACCTTGGGTCAGAAAAGTTCGATGAGCGTCGGAAATCTCTGGGTAAAGTCTTGCTTGCTTTTGATTAAGATCCTTGACAGCGTTCATCCTCATATATATATATGTACCACACATCTGTAGGATCACGGGCGATTGTAGTATGCGCATCTCTGTCCTGGTCCCTAGAATCACGCTGAGGTTTGACTCAGCACCTGAACACGTCCATGGTAACCATTTTCCGTAGTGTCAATGGCATTAGACTCAGCACGACAGCGTCGGGAAATGATTTTTATCTGCAGGTTGGTTGTCGCGTGATTTTTACTGGGACGTGTCCGTCCAGGCTGTTATGAGGAAACAAAGAGGAGAGAATGAGAAAGGGAAGAACAGACATACTCTCGGACTATCATTTCCTAATTTTATTTCCTTACTTTTTATTCGTTTATTTTTCACCTAGCGCTAGAGCCATACGCGCAGTTCATACGACATCTCACAACAGACCGCGACGCACCTAATCGCACGATCTTTGCACACATACCGAGTCGAGACACGCGGTATTACCAAACAAACGAGTCGAGATCGAGTCGAGTGTACGAGCGGCGGTCAATCCATCTGATACATATAGCATGCGTCGGGTCCATATCGTTGAAACATCGCCATATTACCCACACGAGCACACACCCTTTAGCCGCATAATATATCGAATTATCGACGGCAATACAAAACAGTGTTTATCCCATAATCGACGAGGCGACAGGTTTACGGGATAAAGAGAGGCCAGTTTATTATCACGCGTATCCTGTATAATGAGTAGCGTTACGGACAATATATAGGAATTCTGCCTTTCGAGCTACGAGTCGGATCGCTCTACGAGTCTCTCTACTTCGAGTTACAAGTCGCGACAATCGCCCACATCTTCACCCACTGGCACACACATTGAGCGGTTTCCGGCTACTATTACAACGATCAACTCCACGACCGGTCGTTCGAGCATTCTCCCTCAAATTCTAATACAGGCAACATAATTATGTAGTATTGATTGTATGCCAGAGATTGTTAACACTACTCACAATTACAGCATCTGTGCCGGGTACCTGGACGGCCAGGGCTACTGTTTCCAGACGTGATAGTAAAAAGCAGAGAAAATTAACCGTGATAAACTTGCATGTTAGTATGGTAGTAGTGAGTGACAGAATAATCAGAAAGATATGCTTGGAGATTTCAAGGTTTCTCTCTAATACTATGCGGCGGGCACCTGCTACCCCCCTGCCTTCTGCCATGTCCCGGGAATTTTAGGGTCCTCAAGGCTGAATTTCTTGATCTGTGAGTCTAGAGAGAGAATTTCCTATAGCAGACACATGGCGATGATGCCCGTAGGAGAAACTCTGATCATGATCAAGCCGTTTTTGGCACGGCCACAGTGCTCGATATGGAAATTTAAGAGGAAAATCTGCTATCAGTAGTTACATCTGTACAGTATGCTTAATCGGATATGGTCTCGAACCACGCTGCAGAGCCAGGGACCTTGTGGTAAACTTCAACGCGCAACGGCCATTTCTTCCAACTGATTTGATACCGGCTTAAATTTTTACACCAAGGATCCACAACGCAAAATGAGATCCGAAACGCATAGTGTGCACAGGGTTCAGTCACGTGGTCACGTGACCGATGACGTATTTGTGGTCCTCTAAGCCCGAAAGAATAAAAGCAGGGATCGATTATGGCCCTACAATCAATCTTATCCTCCGTCTACCACCTCTGACTTTCACATCTCTACGGCGGACGCGTTACCTCTTCCCCTTCGTCTACAATGTCTGCGGCCCTTATGCCCAATGGTGCTGTCAAAGCCAATTCTGACGCAAATCCGCCGTCTAGAGTCACTCTGCATCTCGGTCACCTTCCCGATAGGAAAGAGATTCGCCTGACATATCCTACGACGCCGACTAAGGTAAGATGGTATTTTTTACTCCCAAAACTACGGCTTTATCTCTTCTCGTGGTTAGATCGACCCCAATAATCCCCCATGGCCGGCGTACCGCGGTTATCACGAATACTCTTTTGCGCACGTATGTGTCTGCACAAGAGTCCTATCCGTCGTTACTGACACCTTACAGGCGACGATGGGTGTCCGCCTGCCCACTATTCTCGGCAAGGCCATCGACGATGCCATTCAAACACTGAACACGGTTTCGGATGAGGACGAAATAGTAGACCTTGTGGCGTGCATTGATCGCATGGGCGAGTTGATGGCGGATCTTAGGTTCGTACCAATCATTTTCATACAGGGCAGAGTTCGAAGATCTGCTGCAGCGGAAACCATAAGCTTAGGCCCATTATTGATGATGGTGAAGGCGACGTCGCGCTTTGGAACAAGGAAATTGCCAAATACTTTCAAGGTGAGTTGCTTGTTAGCTGACTTGAGCCATGCTAACCGTCTGTGTAACTGTATTATTAGGAAAGGACTTTATGAATGCCCCGTGGCTCTTCGCAGAAGCTTACAAGTACCGTCGGCTTCACGAGTGCTTCAGCATCTCCAAGTATTGGCAGGTTAGAGTTCACAATACGTTTAGTTTCAGTTTCCTCAATAATATTCTTCTTCAAGAATTATGACGTTTTTATGCGCCAAAAATGCGACACATTCTCGCGCTCGTCTGAAGCTGTGTTTGAACTTTCCACACGCTTCGTAGAGCCGTTTGTGCATGTTGCTGGTCTCTCCGAGAAGCAGAAGCTGGAGAAGGAACGGTTGATGTTCCTCGAGTTGACGCAGGGTTAGTACCCCGCCATATGTCTACGTTGGACATGACATCTGAGACGCATATTGTCAGTGTGCCTGTGGGGGAATTCGACAGATCTTTCACTTCTTATCAACATGACCGAAGAGCAAATCAAGAGTCTTCAGAGCACCGGTGGTGACCACCTCGCTGCAACCGAAAAGAAGTATGAAACAAATTTTCCGTTTAGCATATACATGGACCTGTTAATGAGAGTCTGGTGTCATCAGTATCCTTGGAAACCACCTTTCGGAGCTTTGGGATACGGTCAAGGATATCAAAGGCGGCCGCATCGACTTCGTGCTGGACAATGCTGGATTTGAGCTTTACTGTGATTGTGTCTACGGTATGTCCATGTCGAGCTTCGGAGTCATCTTTCCAGCAGCTTGAATTTTTTTTGGTCAGCCGATTATCTTCTCCAGTCTGGTATTGCATCACAAGTGCGCTTCCACGGCAAGCGCTTTGCGTGGTTCGTTTCAGATGTCACGAGAATGGACTGGCAATGGCTGCTAAATACTATGGTATACGGTCAACTCTTCCCTCACGCGAGTGAAGCCGAACTGGAGAGTCTCAGGAGGTTAGGTAGGAGGTGGAAGGTGCGTAACAATTTTTCCTAACAGGTTCGCTGATACTGACACGTGACAATGGGCAATGTGCAGCAATATGTGAAGGAGGGGAAATGGGTCTATGAACAACACCCGTTCTGGTGCACCGGATACACTTACGTGCGTAAGGTCGCTGTCGTTGCTTCTCTTCACAGCTTATTCGGACATCTTGTCACCCGACGTGGATAGTGGGATCTTCTCACAGAAGCGCCGGATCTCTTCTTGCACCTCTCGCAAGCGGACCTGGTCATCTTCAAGGGTGATCTGAACCACCGAAAGCTGACGTACGACTGCGCGGCACCAGCCAGCACGCCGTTTGACATTGCCATCGGGCCCATGGCGAGCTCCGCCGGTGCACCCAGAGTATGCTCGTTGAGGACAATCAAGGTACGTGCATTCAGTCGCACCCCCAGATCGCTGTTAATGTTATATGAAACAGTCGGATGTCGTGGTGGGTTTGCCTAGTGATGCCATGGCGGAGAAACTCGATAAAGAGGAGCCCGGATGGAAAATCAGTGGAAAATACGTGCGTCGGATTACTTTTCATAAACTCACCCGTCCAACCTTTTCTCCAGGCTGTGGTATTAGTGTCCGAGGGACGGCCAGGGGAGAAGGTCCGCTTCGCATGACTTGAACGTTGAAATGAAAATAGCACCTGTCACCAGGATGAGAAACTTTATCCTTTATTCCATCTCTATGTCGTTGTGTATGGCGCTGGAGTTCTTTTCAACGATTATGCGGAGAGGACACATTCCCGATAACTTGTTACCCCGTTCGTAGATGTATTATACGACCTCGTCAACAGTGTCAATCATTGTGGAATAACCTTTTTTATATATAAGCGATTACATGGGTGATGTACATTTTATGTCTACAAGATAGACATGAATATGAGCCACGATATAAGACTGCGCTTGTTGTATACAAGTACTTTTATTGTTGGCCACGTCGGCGTAGCTTTGGTTTGCCAAGGTCACTGTTAACATTCTGTCGCCTGTTGCGTCGCCTTGGTTTCCTTTTTTTTTTTTTTTTGTGCGACGAGAGCCTAAGCTGCTGTTACGCTGTGTTAGGCTCGAAAGGACTTGTCAGATGCAAATCTCGAGGCGCTGGGGGCGCAGCTTTTTGTATAAACTTTCACGCACAAGTTCGAAAAAAAAAGCGTTCAACAAGACGTGTTGAGACACGACACGCCTGTCGTGAAGATGACCCTAGAGATTGGGGGGGAGGGTGGACCGGGTGAAAGAGAGAGACCTGGATCGAACCGAAATTTGGGAGGTCGAGGACCGAATGGAGGGAGGGATCGATTGTCCTGCTATTGAGCTGGTTTCGCTCCTGAATTATCATCGGTTGTATTCACCCATCGATATATATAGTTGATAGGATTTGGACTGGGAGTCTTATCAACGTAAATTGCGTAGTATTGCTTTGGCCCCAGCACATGTAGTATACAGCCCCGAATTGACTTCAGGGAATCCCTTCATGGTCTCTAGTCCAGGTCTCTAGTCCAAAAACGTCCAAAACAACCACATCCAATCAATCCGACTTGTACTATAGTTCTCAGGGCTCAGATCATAATTTCCTTTTTTTTACCATTGAAATATCCTCTTGAAAACCTCCCCTTTTTTTCAAAAGTCGTTCATGTGGTTTTCTTCCAGGATCTCCTACAATGGATAATAATAATGATTAGGCTGCGATTCCTGCTATAGAATGACGACGCCGCAACCACTGCCACAGGTACCAAGACGAAGTAATGAGTAAACTTTGTATTTAAAACCAACACTGAAACACATGAAATGTCCTAAAGTGTCCAGTAAGTCCCAGGAAGCCCATCAGTTTCAATACTGATTTGGGTTGGGGCCAATCCCAATCAAGGATTGCCTTGACTTTGGTCAGATCAGGCATGACTCCTGCTGTGGAGAGCATGGCTCCTGCATATAGTATGAATAGAAGTGTTTTGGAAGTGTTCAGAGATAGGTGGTTGTTCCTGCATCTGATGAGGAATTTCTGTAAGTTGCCAAGTTTCATTGTAAAGTAACTACTGACCAATGCACAGTTGTCCACCCATGGCTCCATTTCACGGCCAATCATGTTGCTGAACACTGTGGAGACCATTTCCTGGAATGTATCAGGGGCCCCTGTTAGGCCAAATGGCATCCAAAGGTAGGCGTACATTCCTTGTCCTGGAACCTCAAATGCTGTGAGGGCTAGCTTCATGGCTATAGCTTAATATCCTAACATTAAGTCAATCACTGACACCCAACGATGCCCAGCAATCCATTGTTGTTTTGACTCAAGATCTCCCATTGGAAAGCTGTGTTGTGGTATGACTTGTTTCAGTGCTATGTAGTGTTGACACAGTTGCCATTTGACTTCTCATGGTTTGTCATCTTCCTCTTCTCTACCTCCTCCTGTCTCATCTTCTTCCCACATTGGTTGGTTCTAGCCCTGCTTTGATGCATTCAGCATTGGCTTTGTGTTGCAGTTTTGCAATATTCCTGGCCTCCCCTTATCTTTTGGTGCCAAGGTGATTGCTGATACCCATTTTGCATCAGCTGTTGGGATTTTCTTAATGATCCCACCAGCTTCCATCCTGTTGTCAGAATTCAAGTATCAACAATAAGAGTTGTAGATGGATGTAGGGTTAGTGGCATCATTCGGAAATGTTTCTAATAGTAATAGAATGGTATTAGAAAGTGAAGAGTAATCTTACAGTAAAAGCATTTGGCATTTGGAATGTCTGCGAACAATCGCATAGTTCCAAAGAGATAGATGTTCCGAAGGGATTCTATCTCATGGGTTGAATGAACTTTGCAGTCCATGTCGACCACAGCCAATGATCTCACATTCTTTCAAAGTGTGTTTAAACTAATATAAACAAAGTTAGAGTACTCACTCAAAGGCGTGGTTGTTGAGATATTGTTGTTCAAGGTAGCTCATGAGGAGTCGACAAGTTTGAGTAGAACAATCAAGTAGACATACAATAATTGAACTAGGGAATATACATGCAAATGCTCTGCCTATATCCCAAATGGTTTGGAAGAGAGAGCAAATGGGAAAGAGTCCATGAGGATCAGAAAGTAGTTAAGGTACATGTATGCTAATTAAAGGGCATAGAAAACAAAGAACAAACCTCTGAGGTAGGAAAATTGTGAATGAAAAGAAGATTAATGGACCAACAACTCATCATGAAACATGTTTTCAAACCACATGGCTCTTGTTATTATTATCTACCTTAAAAAGTACAGATTACATAATCACAGAGGGGCATCAACAGGATTGCCTCAGATAAAAGAGAAAAACAAAAACAATGATCCTGGATTTGTGACTCTAATTCAAGGCTAGCAGCCTTAGAATTGTTTTGTTTATTTTAGATTCTACTGGATGAACGGCCCCAAATGGGACCAATCATGAACACATGTGCACACATCTTCAGACACGAATGGGCTCAAATAGCCACCGATCAGCGACCATGCAGCTCTGAAATGTTAACAAAGATGAATATGGTAATTGGAAAACACATTCTATTCACCCCTATTGACATCAATCCACAACCAAAGCCTGAACACTTCCATTTCATTTAAGACAAGCGCCCAAACTTTTGGATGGAGTTTCAGAAGTTTTTGCATTGTTTTTACTTGTTCTTTTCATTGAATAAAAAATGTTGATACTGTGATTTGTAGTTCTGAACAAGTGCAGATTGGTTTCATGAAGTTTTCAAGCAGATATATTTGTTTTAGTAGAACATTCTCCACATGTAGTCAAAGACCCCAGAACTGCTCCACAATCCCCATCTTTCACCAACATTCACAAGACATATATCCTAGCTACCATTCTCCTTAAATATGCTTGTAGTTCTCACTATAACCTAAGGCAGTAAATCTCCACCAGTCTCAGCATTGTGTCTTGTTGAGTGCTCTATATCTCTACTATCGTCTCTCTGATAGCAAATCGCTACTGGACGTTTGCTCTCGATTACAAGAAACTATTGAGATTAATTATTATCTCAATTTTGCTAAGTTACTCAGTTATCTCTGTTCTAAACCATTTGCATTACTGTAGGTGAACATTTAGTGCTGACAATTTGCATCTGCATCAGTGCATCCCCCACATCTCAATAGACATCCACTTAGATTACAAAATTAGCACCAATTCAGCATGTTCAGCAAACTTGAACAAAACATCAAATAAACATCAAATAAAATATATAAAATATATAAAAATATTTCTATTACATTTCTTATTAGCTCTTTGGGCAGGGACATCCAAATACAAATACTTTGGATAGTACTCCTGAATGTTGGGGATACTTGTATTCTGTGGTTCAATGATTTTGCTTGTTAGTGTAATGTCAGAATCCAAATAATAGTAATAGATGTTGTGGATAGATGTTGAATTAGTAAAAGTGTTCGGAAACATTCCTAATAGTAATAGAATGGTTTTGGAAAGCAAAGGGAAATCCTACAGTAAAAGCGAATGACTTTTGGAACGTCTGCGAATGAAGTGCATGGTTCCGAAGAGAAAGAGGTTCCAAAAGGATTCTATCTCGTGAATCGAATGAACTTTGCAGTTCATGTCGATCACAGCCAATGATCTTACATTCCTTGAAGTAGATTTAACTAATAAAAGTTGAATTGAAGGGCTTACTCAAAAACTGTACAGTTGTTGGTGAAGTTGAGTTGGGAGCGGTTTTGGCAAGTGTGAGTAGAAAATCAAGTTGACATATGATAATTGAACTAGGGAACATACATGCGAATGTGTTTAGCTATATACCGAAGGGGTCGGAAGCGAGGACAAATAGGAATGAGTCCGTGAGGATCGGAGAGTGATCAATGTACATGTATACTAATTAAAGGCCATAGGAAACAAAGAACAAGGGTGGTAGGAAAATTGTGAATGAAGAAGAAGATTAACGGACCCACAACAACTCTTGAAACATGTTTCTGAATCACGTGGCTCTTCGGGTAGGGATAATCATGCCTAAATCTTTCGGATAGTCATTATGAGAGTCTGGAACGTTCATACCGTTAAGCCTGATGATATGGCAAGTCATCGCAAGCTTTGAGTGAATATGAATAACTCAATCCATAGTTTCATGGTGAAAGATGGGGATAGTGATGGGGATAGTCAGGGTGGTTCTTTTCTAAAAAAAGAATATGATGGGACCTGACCACTGATTGTTTCACCGGGATTGTTCCAATAGATGACGTATTTGAGTTGAAGTGATAGGCAAAAGAGTTGTGGGATGAAAGTGATGGGATTGTGAGAATGTTGTTTCGGACTTCGGACGAAACGCTTCGGAAGGATTGCTTCGGAACGAAGATGATCTGAATGCGATGCCCAAATTGTGATCGTGACATGTAAGCCTTTGGACAAGTAGAGTTGGCTCGATCATTGAGTGCATAAAACTAATCCATAACCCTTCGGCCTCTGCATGTCCCAAGGGTTGCATTGACCCTGTATGTACCAACATAGAGGTTAGAATTAATGCCTCCACTCTCCTTAGTCCTACATCTCTTGTAGTTAATTTGTCTTCTGAGACCACTCCAAACACTCCTTTTAAAGCTCTAGTAGATTCTGGTTCTATGCATTGTTTCCTTGAATCCCCCTTTGTACGGAAGTGAGTACTTTGTTTCTTAAGACCTAACATTAACCAGACTTATATTTCCTACTTAGTATTATTTGTTTAGGTAGTTACTACTCAATAAAAGGAGTCTTCACGGTTAAGACTGAATATTATTTGTTTAGTTTATCAGGTTATGGGCCCCACCTTCAACTAGAAACACAACGCTCCAGAACATCGATCACCCTTTGAAAGACAAACCTACAGAAAATATGTCTGATTCATTCAAAGTGCTTAGATATGAAGAATTGGAGAGACTTTATGAAAATGGTTCCAATTGGAATTTCTGGAAGACGAGAATAGTACCTTACCTGAAAGGGGTAAGGCTATGGGGACACACATCTGGGACAATTACTAGGTTGCCAGACACTGATGTCAAAGAACTAGCCAAATGGGAAGAGACAGATGCACAAGCCCTATCCATAATATTGATGAACATCATGCCAAATGTCCAGGCAGGCCTAGACTGCTCATCCTCCAAAGCAGCATGGGATGGACTGCTACAAAGATATATGCACAAGCAGATCCAATTGCTCAAAACCTTGCATATACACGATTGCTCTCAAAATGCTACCTGGAAGGTGTTTCGGAAACTGTGCCGAGACATTTGGCCAAGTTGCAAAAATTGAAGGAAATCTGTGGAGGTGTTAAGAACTAGATCTTAGCGGGGGCAAAGTGAGGATTGGGACTCAATATAGAGTCGACCGAGGTGCGGGGTCGGGTTGCCGAGGGGGGCCGAGGCTCGGCGAACGAGTCGAGTGGGACTTGGCTTCAGCTTATGTGCTGCGCCAGCTCAGAGTCCTGTCCCGTATTTCGGACGAGGCCTGAGGTCACCCGAAGTTCGGGTGTGACCCTAACGAGGGGGACGAAGGAGCGTAGAGATTAAGCAAGGTGTATTGGGGTATCTTAGTTGATATCAGAACTGGTTATGATGTACATGAATGAGCGAATTATATACGGGAGGGTTCGGGGACCGGTGACCGAATGACCGAAGTCAGGGTCGTAAGCTATGAGGGGAAGAGATCAAACGGAAGGTAGAAATAGATGAAACGTGATGGTCGGGGATTCGGGCCCGGGGGCCCGAGGTTTCGTTCGGGTTCTGACAGTACTCCCCTCTTAAGGCTGAACCCATGAAGCCTTTAGGTAAATTGTACGTGTCGGGGACCGAGGTCACGTAAATTGTACGTGTCGGGGACCGAGGTCACGTAAAGTTTACGTGTCGGGCGTCCGAGGTCACGTGA
>QMFG01003017.1:0-11761 GCA_003314545.1 Ramaria sp. MG151
TGCTTTCAGGTATGCATTCTCAGTCCCTGTGAGGGAGAAAATGAAGGAATTATTCCACTAAGAAGATGTTTTTCTGAACTGAATAACAGCCATAGGAACACGACTTTCATTATTTCACGTAGCCTTGGGTGCCAAAGTAATTAGGGTTGAGGGTTTAGCTTAATACAGCTCTCTTGCTTTAACCAGGAACGGATAAAAAAAATTAACAACTCAACTTGGTAAAATGATAAGCAGCCTATATGAACCACTGATGATCAAGAGAAAAGAGTGACAGGAGAAGGAGAAAAATTGGAATTGGGTGAATGTTTATATTATTAAGCAACAGGATACACGAGTATCCAAAGTGGAGAGATTGACTTTTTGCAATCCACCCACAAATTGAAAACACTATTTATTTATGCTAACCATTCCTAAACCCAGCATCCACATTCAGGTCGCAAGACCCCGGGTATACACTTGATTTCCCAGAAGGTTATTAAGAATGTATACTAGGATACGGTCATTAGAGTCGGACATTGAAAAGTAAACAACTTGTAATGACACCATGGGAACGGCTTATATAAAGTGTATTCGTGGGAACAGGATATGGGCCGTGAGAACAAACAGCGGATTATGTGGGGGGGTCCACTATAACTAAAAACCTCTTCTCCCTTCGGGGAATCGGTAATGAACTTTACAGTCCATGTTGATCACAGCCAATGATCTCACATTCTTTGAAGTGGGTTAAATTAATAAAAGTAGAATTGGAGTGCTTACTCAAATATGAGGTTGTTGTTCAAGGTGATTTTAGAACAAGTTGACAAGTTTGGGTAGAAAAATCACGTTGACATACAATAATTGAATTAAGGAATATACATGCTAATGTGCTAGCTTTTATACCGAACTGTTTGGAAGAGAGAGTGAATGGGAAGGAGTCCGTAAGGGTTGGAAAGTAGCTAAGGCACATGTATACTAATTAGTGGCCATAGGAAACAAAGAACAAAGGTGGTAGGAAAATTGTAAAACATCAACGGACCAACAATAGTTCTTGAAAAATGTTTCCGAACCTCATGGCTCTTCGGGTAGGGATGACCACATGCAAATCCTTTGGATGGTGATCCTGCGGGTCTAGAACTTTCATATCATAGAGTCTGATGATATGGAATGTCATCTCAAGCTTCCACACAATAGAAATAACTTGATCAATGAGTTTATTGGAAAAGATTGTGATAGTGATGGGGATAGTCAAGGTGCTTCTTTCCCAGAAAAGACTATGATCGGACCTGGTTATTGATTGTTTCATTAAACACTTGATGGGGTGATTCCTGAGCTGAATTGGGTGACCTAATCAAATATGTGCGAAGTATTGAGGCAAGAGTGGTTCAAAGTTTCCAGAGGAAGCTTTTGGAAGCATTCAGAGGTTGTGGTTTGAAGAAGAAGCCATGTGAGGGCCTAAAATGTAATTGTGACACCATGCTTTCAAGCATGCATTCTCAGTCCCTGTGGAGGAAAAAATGGAGGAATTTTTCCACTAAGAAGATATCACCAAGGAAAGGAAGAAGCATGGAGGGACATACATTTCAAAGCCTTGTTGACATTTGAAAAGAGCTCCACACCATCTTCACAGAAAAGATCTACATTTTCCAATGCCTTCCTGACCTCAGAGTTGAGCGCAAAGCCACATAATACACAAATAATATCTCTCCCTATGAGGAGCCTCTGTACTTGCACGAAAGCTTCAGAATCAGCAATGAGAGTTGACAGTGGGACATTTTTGATGCATATAACATTGTTGACCAAGTGGGTTGTTTGATTGTCTATGTTGGGCATAGGTTCTTCGCCTGTAATGACCTCGTCCAGACCTCTGTCTCGTGCTGTGGCCAGTAGTTCACGTTTCCAAGATGTCCAGTTGTGGTGACCGAGTTTTGGCTTGATATCCCTGAACTTGTGGATATCATGTTTAGCATGTGTTGTAATCGTTGCCTGCGACATTGCTGGTGAGTGATGAGACTTTTAATCTAATAAGAAATGAAATGAATATTTTTATTTATTTTATTTTGTATTTTTATTGATTGTTTTTTGAATTTTTCTTTAAGTCTTCTTGAGGTGAGCTTTAAGCACCTATGGGATAATCTAAGCAAGATATGTATTCTAGCGTGGGGGATGCACTGATGTGGGAGCAAAGTGTCAGCGCTTAAAGTTCACATACAGTAACGCGGACTTGTAGATAGGTAGATAGCGCAAACTTATCAATTTTGAGATAACCATTATGTCCAATATATCACTTGAAATGATGACGAACGGCCGGTGACAATTCGTTAACAGAGCAAGGGTTGTAGAGATATCAAGGAAAGAGATAGAGAATATGTCAGAGATGTGGAGGTTATACTGCCTTGGATTCTGACGAGAATTACAAGTGTACTTATAGGAAAATCTAGCTAATAATTGTCCTTTGTGTTTCCAAGAAAAAGAAAGGGGCAATGGAGCGATTCTGGGGTTGCAGTCTACATGAGGGATAAAATGCACAAAAGTGTACTAAGACCTATCTAAGACATCTGAAACCAATCCTGATGTTGTGGGAACTATAGATCATGTATTTAACCATCATATTCAATAGAAAGAACAAGAGAAATAATCAGGGAGAAATCTGAAACTCCATTTCGAAGTTCTGGGTGCTTGATTAAATGAAATCGAAGTGATCAGCTTCGTTCGGGGATCAGTGATGATAGGGGTGGTTGGAAATAGAAGTTGAATTGTCATATAAGTGTTTGGAAGTGTTTCAGAGCCATGCGGGGCTCGATCAGTGGCTATTGAAGCCTGTTCGTGTCCAAAGCGCATGTATGCACACATTTGCGCTTGCGTGGCCTCGGGGATGTATTGCTGAGTGATTCTGAAAGTATAAACAAAATATATTCTGAGGCCCAAGGCCTTGAATTCTCATCAGTAATGTTTTTATATTGTTTTTGTATTTTGTTCTGCGCAGCGCTACTGATCCATCAGTAGATTACATAATGTAATCTTTGCACGGTAGATAAATAATAATAACAGAAGACATCTAGAAAAGTTTGTGATGGGGTAGGTGTCACGAATGATATTTGAGACCTCTGAACACATTCTATCCGAAGGTCTTCATTCGGAATTCGAATGATCTCATCCAGAGACTTTGCATGAACTTGATCCGGTCACTCTGTTAGCTTTCCATCTTTGTTCTACTCCATCCCCAGTCCATACACTCGTGTTCTCCTTTTCTTGTCATACCCCTGTTGCGTCATGCATAGTCACAGCATCAGAGTGTGACACAGACCCTGGGCAAAGGGGTCACATCTTATATATAGTAGTATAGTAGCATGACTGGCTCCCCTTAGTGTTTGACTTGACACTAAGGGTGAGCAACTAGCTATCTTACAAGTTCCTTTAGCTTTACTAACTAAACCTGGTAGTCACTTTGTTAACAGGTAGTTAGCAATAACAAACTTAGTGTTTGACTTGACACTAAGGTCACTTTGTTAACAGGTTATGGGCCCCGCACTTTACTAGCTGCCAAAACAATACATAATGGTCTAGCTCATCACTCACTCCTCGGCTCAACTGTCTATCATTCTTTACAATGATACATACACACACTCAGAATGCATATACCTCTCACCCTTGAAGAGATCAAGGACTATGAGACAACTGGCACAACTGGCTATGCATCATTCCCCAAGCTAACTAAAGATAACTATTTCACCTGGAAGTCCAATATGGAAACCCAGCTGAAAATGCTTGCACAGTGAGAGTTCGTCATGGGAAAACTACCACCATCAATCCCAGTCGACCCCAACAACATGACTGCAGAAGAGAAGAAGTTAGCAAGGGCATGGGACGTCCGAATGGATAGGGTGTACGCTGAGATCAAATTTCGTGTAGAGGATGATCAGAGACTACCTATCATGGGCACCTCTGACCCCAAGGTAGCATGGGCAGCTCTAGCCAAAAGCACGAGCAATCAACAAGGGGGAAACCAAGTGGTCCTACTCACCAAGATGGTGAATGCAAAGTTTGAAGGGAAGGGCATCATGGACCACAAGTCAAGGATGGACCTACTCCGAAGAAAACTCAGCGAGACAGGACACATCATCGCAGAACCACAGTACCTCACCTACTTTATCAACTCGTTACCCAAGGAACTGGACCCATTTGTCGCATCGATAAATTATACAAATGACACGGTAGACACGCTGGTGTCTAGACTCAGACAGAGTGAACTCAAATATGAGTCTAAAGGCACATTGGGGTTCAACATGGCATTCTCTATACAATGGAAGGGACGAAAACCTACCAAAATGAATGCAGGGGGTAGCAGCGCTGGCGAAACCTCCAAAGGTGATGGTCAAAACAAAAAGAAGGTTACCTGCTATGTATGTGGCAAGAAAGGCCACTACGCGAAGTATTGCTACAGCAGAGCAGACGGCAGTGATCAGAGCAGACAGCAGTGATCAGAGCAGACGGCAGTGATCAGAGCAAGGACAACGCAAAGTCTGAAACAAAGGCCAACTCACCAAAGGACTCCCCAGGACAGGCGTCCAAGAGGGGGATGTTCTCAGTTATAGAAGAAGTTGCGACTGCGGCCAGTGAAGTGGAGACAAACAGAGCAATATGCCTGATGGACTCTGGGGCATCTGGACACTACATACCAACGCAGGAGGATTTCCACGATTACCAGGCATATGTAATGCCGAAGGTAATCACAGCTGCTGACAGCAACAAGGTGGAGTCGTTAGGTCAAGGCACCATGAGATTTGTCATAAGAAACAACGGCATCGAATCAGAGTCCACCATCCCTAACATTCAGTAGGTACCTGGAATACTACACGCGGCTATTAGCCCCCTCACAACTGGAAAAGGACAGATTCGACGTATCTTTCCACAAGTCAACATGGACTATCAAAAAGCCTGATAGCTCCATATTGGCAAGGGTGGGGGAAAGAGGAAAAGTATACCCTCTAACGCTCGACATCATACAACCGCCAAAGACAATATACGTGGCTCCAGAAGTATACACCCTAGAACAATTAGGAGATAGGCTATACATGTGCAATTTCAGCGACTCAACTGATATAATGAGGTGGCACCAATGTTTAGGACACCTCAGCACTGGGGCTGTATGTGAACTGGCCAGAAACAAACAGACTGGGGTCAGGTTCAACCATGATGGGCCAGACTTACCAGCATGCACTGCCTGCATGCAAGGAAAACTGCACTGATTACCTTTTAAAATGGGGCAGACCAGGGCCAAACAACCAGGGGAGCAAATCTGCGTAGATCTGGCAGGCCCCGTGGAAATGATGAGTTTTGACGGCAAGAAATACTTCATCATTGTAGTGGATGATGCGTCAGGGGCCATCTGGGTTGAAGCACTAGCGAGCAAAGTTGAAGTCACCCCCAATCTCAAGGAATTCATAAATACCTTTGAAACCGGCTACAACATCAAGGTGTGCTCCATAATGGCAGACAACAGCACAGAATTCATGAATAAGGGACTACAAAGTTACCTCAAGCCGAAGGGCATAGCCCTGTTCACTTCCGTACCATATACGCACCAACAGAATGGAGTCGCTGAAAGGGCTATCTGGACCATAACCAAAGGGGCTAGAACCATGATGTATGCAGCCAAGTTCCCCAAGGCAATGTGGTCAGTGGCAGTGAAAACAATGGCATATATCAGGAACCGCTCACTGAGAAGATGCAACAATGGGAAAACACCCATAGAACTCCTGACTGGCAAAGTGCCAGATCTCAGTCATATGAGAATTTTTGGTTGCCCAGTGAGTGTTTTCGTACCTCAGGAGAAGAGAAAGAAGCGGGATGCAAGGTCCCGAGCGGGTTACATGGTTGGGTATGAGCCCTACGAGTCTGGGTACCTAGTGTGGTACCCTGGCACAACGAGAACTGAGAAGTCATGTGACCTCATGTTCCACAAAGATGCCATCGCACTGCCCGTAATGGTGCTGTTTGGGGACAGTGATGCTGCAAACACAAGCAAGAAGGTAAGAAATATCACCTCTGAAAGGGAACCCAAGTTCCCGGCAGCAGACCCACAGCCAACTGGCGGTGGATCCACATTGCAGGACGTGAACACCGACACACTTGATGCACTGAACCCAAATCGCAACGCATTGAGACACGTCTCCACGATCCCAGACTACCCATGAGGATCGATGCAATCAGGGTTCAACCGTGGAGGAGACCACCCAACAGCGATGATGATGCTTGAAGAGGAGGCATCGGCCATGGCATTCACAGAGGGAGATCCCCAAACAGTTAGGGAGGCTCTGGATATGCCTGGAGAGGAAGGAGCAGCATGGGAGGAGGAAAGGCAAGCTGAGTGGAAGAACATGCTGGACCACGGTGTTTTTGGGGAACTGGAGGAGCCTCCCCCTGACACGAGGGTAATAAAAACTGGTACGACCCTAAAAACAAACAGGAGGGACGGCCAAGTAGTCAAACATAAGGTGAGGATCATTGTAAAAGGGTATGAACAGATACCTGGTGTTCACTTCACCAACATGTACGCACCGGTAATACACTGGGAGACGATGCGGCTACTGGCGCAGACATGCGCCAATTCGATATAAATTCAGCTTACCTCCATGGCACAATGCACGAAGAAGTGTGGGTCCAACAACCGGAGGGATTAGAGACCCCCAGCAAGGAACACTTGCCAATGTGGCTCCTCAAGGCGCTATATGGCACCAAACAAGGAGGCAACGAGTGGCGCCGCACCCTACAGACATTCATGGTCGACAACATCGGGTGGTCGTGCTCTGAATTCGACAGAGCACTGTTCTACAGGAACTGGGAGGAGGACGGCTCTTGGGCCATAGTCGGATTTTGGGTTGACAACTCAACTACAGTGGGCTCAACGCACCGTCTCATTGAATTAGAGGACCAAGTTAGGTCCAAATTCGGGATTTCAAGCAAGGGACTGGTGCAATGGATCCTAGGAATGGCGATCAGGCATAATGAGGACACAAAAACTGTCCACATCTCGCAGCGGGAGTACATTGAGAAAATGACAAAGAGGTTTAACCTGACTGACACTAAACCAATCTATGCACCATTACCCCTCGGCATGGATCTCTCCTCCCCTCTATCAGCCACTGGGGGGGAGGATAGTGACCAGGTGGCTGAGGTACCCTATAGAGAGATCATCGGAAGCCTGATGTTTACATCAATAGTATCCAGGACGGACATCACATACTTGGTAAATCTACTATCTAAATATCTTAACAGATATGGACCAACGCACTGGGAAGCGGCAAAGAAGGTCCTACACTTCATTTACACTACATGGCACCAAGAGCTAATGCTAGGAAGGTCAACCAAACTATACGTGTACGCTGATGCAGACTTTGCTGGTGACACTGAAGACCAAAAATCCACATCCAGCTATGCGGTATTCTTTGGGGACAGCCCAATTGCATGGGCCTCACGGAAGCAGAGCATGGTTGCTCTGTCTACTATGGAGGCCAAGTACATATCGCTCACAGAAGCTACCAAGGAGGTCCTATGAACACAAAGATTTCTGGAGGAGCTAGGACTCGATGCAACCAAGCCAACACGTATACATCAAGACAATCAGTCTACTATCATGTTTGCTAATAGCCAGAAGACCCTCCAGCACATGAAGCATATACAGGTTCATCAACTGTTTATTAAAGACCATATAGACAAAGGAAATATCACACTGGCCTACACACCCACGGCTGAAATGACTGCTGACATCCTCACGAAACAATTATCACCGGCAATGCACCACATTCACGCAAGTGTAAGGGCAACCCTCCTAGCACCCACAGGTAACTAGTAGAGGGGAAATCCAAGTGATATATATATGTATAAGAAAATACAGTAAAGGAACTCTCACCTAGTAGAGGGGAAATCCAAAGAGAAAAGTCTAGGGATCCCCACTACTAGTGAGAAAACTATATATGACTATCTAACGCCCAACCAGGGGCACTCCTACGCGCTGTCAACTCTGCCCGACTTCTATCCCCATAAGGTACTTCGACCCTGACAAAAGTCAGATGTCAGGCCGAAGGTTCGGATCAGGTATTCGGGCTCTTCCCCGAGGTTGGTGGAGGTCTCGGGTGGTCCGAGGTTTCGGACTAGATGCCCGAGACTTCGGGTTCATACTTGGAGGGTTCAGGTCGAGGACCCGAAGCTTCGGACTGAGGTTCCCGCGCCTCTGACTTGCGCTTCGCATGTGTAAGGGCCTTGAAGGTGGAGGATTTGGTGAAAACGGGTTGTCCCCTGACAGCAAGGGGCTTAGGTATGAAGGATCACTCGATGGAGGAGGAGTGTTAGCTTTCCATCTTTGTTCTACTCCATCCCCAGTCCATACACTCGTGTTCTCCTTTTCTTGTCATACCCCTGTTGCATCACACGTAGTCACAGCATCAGAGTATGACATGGACCCTGGGCAAAGGGGTCACATCTTATATATAGTAGTATAGTAGCATGACTGGCTCCCCTTAGTGTTTGACTTGACACTAAGGGTGAGCAACTAGCTATCTTACAAGTTCCTTTAGCTTTACTAACTAAACCTGGTAGTCACTTTGTTAACACACTCAATACAGCTCATCAGTCACTCTATTTGGTGTTTAGTGAAACGATCAATAACCAGGTCCGATCATAACCTTTTCTGGAAAAGAAGCACCCTGACTATCCCCATCACTATCCCCATCTTTCACAATGAACTTATTGATTGAGGTACCTCCACTCCATCAAAGCTTGCGATGACATTCCATATCATCAGACTCTATGATATGAAAGTTCTAGACCCTCAGGATCACCATCCAAAGGATTTGCATGTGGTCATCCCTACCCGAAGAGCCATGAGGTTCGGAAACATTTTTCAAGAACTATTGTCGGTCCATTGATGTTTTACAATTTTCCTACCACCTTTGTTCTTTGTTTCCTATGGCCACTAATTAGTATGCATGTACCTTAGCTACTTTCCGATCCTTACGGACTCTTTTCCATTCGCTCACTCTTCCGAACCGTTCGGTATAAAAGCTAGTACATTCACATGTATATTCCTCAGTTCAATTATTGTATGTCAACTTGATCTTTCCACTCATACTTACCAACTCATCCTAAAACTCACCTTGAACAACAACTTCATATTTGAGTAAGCACTCCAATTCTACTTTTGTTAATTTAACCCACTTCAAGGAATGTGAGATCATTGGCTGTGATTGACATGGACTGTAAAGTTCATTCGATCTATGAGATAGAATCCTTTCAGAACATCTATCTCTTTGTCAGAATCCAAATAATAGCAATAGATGTTGTGGATAGATGTTGAATTAGTAAAAGTGTTCGGAAACATTTCTAATAGTAATAGAATGGTTTTGGAAAGCAAAGGGAAATCCTACAGTAAAAGCGGATGACTTTCGGAACGTCTGCGAATGAAGTGCATGGTTCCGAAGAGATAGAGGTTCCGAAAGGATTCTATCTTGTGAATCGAATGAACTTTGCAGTTCATGTCGATCACAGCCAATGATCTTACATTCCTTGAAGTAGATTTAACTAATAAAAGTTGAATTGAAGGGCTTACTCAAAACTGTACAGTTGTTGGTGAAGTTGAGTTGGGAGCGATTTTGGCAAGTGTGAGTAGAAAATCAAGTTGACATATGATAATTGAACTAGGGAATGTACATGCGAATGTGCTAGCTTATATACTGAACCATTCGGAAGAAAGAGCGAATGGGAATGAGTCCGTGATGGTTAGGAAGTAGCCAAGGTACATGTATACTAATTAAAGGCCATAGGAAACAAAGAACAAGGGTGGTAGGAAAATTGTGAATGAAGAAAAAGATTAACGGACCCATAATAACTCTTGAAACATGTTTCCGAAATGCATGGCTCTTCGGGTAGAATTAACCATCCCTAAATCCTTCGGAGGGTCATCCTGAGGGTCTAGAACATTCATATCATAGAACATAATGATATGGAATGTCATCACAAGCTTCCACACAATAGAAACAACTCAATCAATGAGTTCATTGGAAAAGATGGGGATAGTGATGGGGATAGTCAGGGTGCTTCTTTTCTAGAAAAGATTATGATCGGACCTGATTATTGATCGTTTCACTAAACACTTCATGTAGTGATTCCTGAACTGGATTGGGTGACCGGATCAAATGTATGTGAAGCCTTGATGTAAGGGTGATTTGGAATTCGGAAGATCCATTCGGAAGGATTGGTTCGGAAGAACAATGATGGAGGTGAGGTGTCCATATTGTGATCGTGACACTCTTCAGAACTATGCATTTTATTCGCAAATGTTCCAAAAGCCATTCGCTTTTACTGTAGGATTTCTATTCACTTTCAAATACCATTCTATTATCATTAGAAACATTTCCAAATAGAATTACTAACACCATATTCATCTACAACTTTTATCACTGATATTTGGATTCTGAGAGTAGGAAGGAAGTAGCAAACATTCATGTGAGCATGTCAAAACCCCACTGCCGAACCAAAGCCCCCGGCCCCTCGGGCCCGAGTCCCCGTTCACCTCAAACACGTTTCATATCCATCCCACTTGTTTGATCTCCTTTTGCATAGCTTACGACCCTGACCTCAGTCATCCGGTCTCCGATCCCTGAACCCCTCCGTATATAAGCTATTCATTCATGTACATGATAATCAGTTCTGATATCAACTAAGATACCCCAATACACCTTGCTTAATCTCTACGCTCCTTCGTTCCCTTCGTTAAGGTCACGCCCGAACTTCGGGTGACCTCGGGCCTCGTCCGAAATACGGGACAGGACTCTGAGCTGGCACAGCACATAAGCTGAAGCCAAGTCCCACTTGACCCATTCGCCGAGCCTTGGCAACCCTCGGCAACCCGACCCCGAACCTCGGTCGACTCCATATTGAGTCCCAACCCTCACTTTGCCTCCACTAAGATCTAGTTCTTAACAGTATATCAGAACTCTTGAAGCTCAGACAGTCCTTATGACCCCAACTACCCGATCCGCTGCTCAAAACCAAATCAGTAGAGCAACACCCTCCGTCCTAGCTCGAAGAGCAAGGAACTCCCCGACCCCAACTCCGTTGTTTCGACACCGAAACATGCCCCTTCGTGATCACTCAGTTCCTGAGGGACACATCGAGGAGGTCCCCGATGACCCCGAACCATATCGCGAACCTCCCGATGATGATCCGAACCCCGACCTGAACCCTGACCCCGACCCCGACCCTGACCCACCGTCGGACAACGACGCCAATGTTGGAGAATCCCTCGCCAAGGCTCTCTCCAAGATTGCGGACCTCATGGGTCCCCAAAAAACCAAATCCTCGAAAGTGAAAATTCAGGAACCCGATACGTTTGATGGCTCGGACCCAAAGAAGCTACGAGGCTTCCTCCTTCAGTGCAAACTGAATTTCCGTGCCCGACCGAAAGCATTCTTGGAAGAGTCTGCCAAGGTCAACTACGCCCTGTCCTTCCTCAAAGGCATGGCTCTTGATTATTTTGAGCCGTACCTTACTGATGACTCCTTGTTCGAACCCGAGTGGTTCAACAACTACGATAGCTTCACCGAGGAATCCATGATCAACTTCGGCCTGTACGACGCAGTCGCGGACGCCGAAGTAGACCTCGAGAACCTCGTGATGAAGGACAGTCACAAGGCCACCAAGTTTTTCGTCGAATTCTATCGCCTCGCTTCGCTCGTCGACTACAACGACCAAGCGCTGCTTCGAAAGGCCTATCTCGCCCTCCCGA
>QMFG01003020.1:0-11978 GCA_003314545.1 Ramaria sp. MG151
ATTGGAAAATGGCATTCAGCTCGTCCTTCTATAGGTTGCAATTCGATGGATTCTTGGATATGCATCGACGAGGAAATGATTGATGACGACATATTGTTTGATTGATGATTATATAACAAGTGATAAAAGATGGCGGTGTTGGCGTAGAGGCGATGTGAGGCGATGGCTAAGGTTGAAGAAAATGGCGCTGGCGGAGTTGGATTAAAAAATAGATGTGGCTTGTCATCGGCGGTGGGGGTTCTGACAGCTCCCGATCCCCAAACAACCCTGGAACTTGATATCCATGGACTTCATCGAACAGCTGCCTCGGTCCGCCAGCTACACTGCAATACTGGTAGTAGTCGACTGACTAACAAAACAAGCGATATTTATTCCAACGCACAACACAGTCACCTCGGCCAACCTCGCGAAGCTCTTTGTCCTACACATCTTCTCAAAACACGGCGTACCCTCGCATGTAACTTCGGACAGAGGTTCAGAGTTCATCTCCCACTTCTTTAAATCATTGGGTAAAGCCTTAGACATGACACTTCACTTCACCTCGGGTTATCACCCCGAGGGCGATGGTCAGACCGAATGTACTAACCAAACGTTGGAACAATATCTTCGAGTGTATAGTAACTACCAACAGAACAATTGGGCAGATCTACTTCCACTCACCGAATTCACTTACAACAATGCCCCAAGTGCCACGACGGGCATATCACCATTCTTTGCAAACAAGGGATACCACCCAAACATCTCGGTCCACCCCGACCGAGATCTTGCCTCCTCTCAGGCCCGAGACTTTGCAATCGACCTAGACCAACTACACCAGGTACTGAAAGAGCAAATCAAACTGGCTCAATCTTGCTACCAGGTCTCAGCCGACACCCGAAGACACCTGGCTCCCGAGCTCCCGATCAGTTCCCACGTTTTCATCAAAGCACAATTATTCCGTACCACCCAACTCTCAAAGAAGCTAGCCGAAAAGTACCTCGGCCCCTTCAAAGTCCTTGGATGACCTGGTTCACACTCGTACACCTTACAGCTCCCAGACAGCATGCGCGCAGTCCACCCTGTCTTCCACATCTCGATGCTCAAACCCTCGGTCCCAAACACCTTTCCTAACCGAACCGAGCCTCCACCACTGCCCATCAAAATTGACGGTGAACCCGAGTACAAGGTATCCGAAATCCTCAACTCCAAGCTGGACAAGCGTTGAAGACCCTGCAACCTCCTATACCTAGTCTGATGGGCCAGTTATGAAGGTACCGACGAAGAAACATCATGGATCCTCGCGACCGAGCTCAGGCATGCATCCGAAATTGTGACCGAGTTCCACTCCACCTACCCCACCAAACCCGGACCTTGGAACCCGTAACCCAAACCCTCATTCCTTTATTTTTCTCACATGATCTCTCTCTTAGATATATTCAATATATATATTTTTTTTCATCATAACAAAATAACATTATGTACACCTGAACACCCAAATACCTGAACCCAAACTCCGTCCCTCTTTTCTTTCCTAAGTCCTTTCTACTTACATAAACCCAAACCCAAGCCCAAACCGAGTTTTACACCAAAAAAAAAAAAAAAAACTTGTTTCCAATCTTCCTTTACTACACTTGTCTACCTACTCCATGGTCTCCTCCTCTACCTCCCTCTCCTTCCCTTCTCCCTTATCCACCCAAACCTCGGTCTCCATGTGCCCCTCAGAACCCTCCCAAATGCCCAAAACTGGCCCCTCGGAACCTCAATCCACCCTAAGTTCTATATCCATGACCCTCTCCAAGGGCCCACGAATAGCCACCTTCCTCGGTCCCTTGGCCCCTTCTCCCAAGGTACCCGAGGCTGCTGACCCTGGTTCTAGCCTCAACCCCATGACCCTCTTGATATCCTCTGCAATGTGCCGCAGGTTAATGGCCATCGCCTCAGCCATATCTGCTCGTCTCTCAGCTGCATGAGCCCTCTGAGCCAAAGCCTCGGCTATCGTCCGAAGTGCAGCCACCTCCTGCTTCTGCAGCTGGTTCGATTCCTCCCATGCATCGGTCACCTGCAAAAACGCAGACTCCATGACACGGCGTGACCGAGGACCCGACCCCGATACCGTCTTCGCCTTCTTCGACAATGGGGCCCCATCCGTACTCTCAGCCTCTGAACTCTCGGACCTCGGCCGTTTCGTTGCCCTTGGAGCCTTCTCTCTCCCAGCCTCCCCAGGCCAAGTACAGGCCACCTTGCGCTCCTGACACCGGACACACGAGGCACCCAAGGCCCCGAGCTTGCATCATTCCCCTCGGCGTCCACAGGGGATGCAAGGGATACTATATTTCTGAACATGTCATTAGTACCTTACAATCAGAAAAACAAAAATTTTGGTATCACTCACCAACACCAAACGCATGCGACTTACACTACTCACACCCGCCACGTCCTCGGTCACCCCCAAATCCCTATTCTTGTTTTCAGCCATGCTCCTGATTGATCACCCAGATATGGGCTTCGCCTGGGCCTGGGTTCTCGCTCTCTCCTTCACCTTGGCTTTTCTCTTCTTTTCAGCCTCAGCCTTTTCACGGGCCTCCCTCTCCACCCTTGCTTTCTCCCAAGCAAGTTTATCCACTCACTCTTTCTCCTCTAGCTCGGCCTTCTTTCGGACCTTCTCCATCTCGGGCAGCAGGCGAGCACGCCTTTCTGCAGTTGTCTCAAGGGTGGGTGTAGAGGACATGTAAAATTTTTTGAGAACGCACTTATGGCCAGCCCCCTACCCCCCGCGGGTTTTTATATCTCGAACAACCCGAATGTATCATGTGAGCTCAGTCCCCAATATGTAAAAAACACCTAAAAGGCTTCATGGGTTCAGCCTTAAGAGGGGGGTACTGTCAGAACCCATTCCTGACCAATTCCCAAGACCTCGGACCTCCAGGTCCAAATCCCCAACCACCATGTTTCACCTATCCTTACCTCGTGTTTGATTTTCCCCCTTCGTAGCTTACGACCCTGACCTCGGTCATTCAGTCACCGATCCCCGAACCCTCTCATATATAAGCTACTTATCCATGTACATGACAGTCAGTTCTGATATCGACTAAGATACCCAGATATATTCTACCTTTAATCCTTATGCTCTTTCATTCCCCTCGCGAAGGTCACACCCAAACTTCGGGTGACCTCGGGCCTTGTCCAAAATACAGGACTCTGAGCTGGCGTAGCACATAAGCTGAAGCCAAGTCCCATTCAACCCGTTCGCCGAGCCTTAGCCCTCCTCGGCAACCCAACCCCAAACCTCAGTCGACTCTATCTTGAGTTCCAACCCTATCTCTACTTCCACCCCGACTCAGTTCTTAACATTTAGACACACTTCGAAAGAATGTGAGACCTTTGGCTGTGATTAACATGAACTGTGAAGTTCATTCGATCTATGAGATAGAGTCCTTTTGGAATATCTATCTCTTCAGAACAATGTATCTTTTTGCAAATGTTAATGTAGGATTTGTATTATTTTTGAATATCTTTTTATTACTGTTAGAAACATTTCCCAACAATGCTACTAACATTCCATTCATCTATGACTTTATCCTTGATAATTGAATTCTGACAAAAGGTATATAAGAGATCAAATGGTAACTACAACCATGAGGAGCATACCTGGTAAGGGAAATCCAAAGAGAAAAGGGTGAGGATTCCCTTACCTAAGCAACTAACTATATAGTTACTGGTGATCAAACAAAGACAAATATGAAGGCAGCTAGTGCTAGAGAAGGATAGAAAAAGGGGAGGTGGAGAACCTAACACAGGGATAGGATAATCTAATATGAGAGGAAAAGAGGAAAAGGAGGAAAATGAAGGGGGAAAGGGAGAAAAAAGAAAGAAATGGGTCGTCCCCTGACAGTGATAAAGTATTTGAGTTTATCAAATACAACCTGTTCAGGTTCATTAGATTCTTAAGACCACTAAGAATTTACTTTTGTCAATAGGTTCAGAGGTTTTACATTGTATGAGAAGTCATCCACAAAGTGCTAGTAGAAGTTAATGAACCTAAGGAAGGATTTCACTTCTGTAACATTGCATGAGACTTGTCAGGGGATAACCTGTTTCTCCCCTTTTTCTCTTTTTCCCTTTCTTTCCTCTCTTCTTTTATTAGATTTCTCCTATCCCTTGTCTATATCAGAACCATTCATATTTCTTGGAGATAACAAGGTACACTATCATGTAGGGTAAGAGGAATACATGGTAGAATTCAGGGGACCATACCCAGAATATCCTCTCTATCAATTTGACTTACTCTTCATAATAGCATCTAACAGGATTGCACTTTCCACCCCACTTGTCAACCATTCATGGAAAGGTTCATGAACAGCTTTTGAAACCTGTGTTGTCTCTGATTCATCAATCCTCCTGGATAACATAGTGACTTATCCTATATCCAATCCACTTAGGAGACAGTGGACAAGTTGAGGAATATTATTGATAGACATTTCTTTTGTTCTTTTATCTGACATATTATCTTTTTCACCTAACCTTTCCTTTGTTTTATATTTGATAACTTTTTCTCATCATTACTAACTGTTATTCTATTCTTCTACTAATATTCCTGCTCCACACTTCTACCCCCTATCCTGACTCATTCTCGCTCATCTACTTTGTCAGATACTCCTTTCTTGCTTCCTTTCTTGTACTTTTTTTTCCCATGCTTTGTCAAGTACTATCCTATTCTCTCTATCATATAATATTATATTGTACTTGCATTGTTGCTGTAGACATGTATTCAAAAGCCTCTACCTCTCTCTGTAAAATAACAAGTCAATAAGTTTAAGTCAAGTCTCAATGTGAGGGTAACACTGAATGATAAGGCCACATTCAAAGATGCTCAAGTGTAAGAGAGCTGATAGAGAACAATGCCCAGCTGGTACAGTGGATATCCTCAGAGATCAAGCTGAGGAGAAGTACTATATCGGATGAAGCCCTAAGCCCTATGTCACGATGGTGTTTTATAACATCTCTCTGTTATCGCACCAAAATATGACTTTCCGATCATCTCTGAAGATCCCCTTCGGAATTTCAAACCACTCTCGCCTAATTCTTCACACACATTTGATCCGGTCACCCAATCCAATTCAGGAATCACTCCATGAAGTGTTTAGTGAAACAATCAATAACCAGGTCCGATCATAATCTTTTCTAGAAGAGAAGCACCTTGACTATCCCCATCACTATCCCCATCTTTTCCAATGAACTCATTGATCGAGTTATTTCCATTCTATTGAAGCTTGCGATGACATTCCCTATCATCAGACTTTATAATATGAATGTTCTAGACCCACAGGATCACCTTCCAAAGGATTTGCACATGGTTATCCCTACCCGATGAGCCATGCAATTCAGAAACATGTTTCAAAAGCTATTGATGGTCCGTTAATATTTTCTATCATTCACAATTTTACTACCTCCCTTATTCTTCTATTCCTATAATCATTAATTAGTGTACATGTACCTTGGCTACTTTCTGATCCCCATGGACTCCTTCCCATTTTCCCTCCCTTCTGAACTGTTCGGTATATAGGTAGAGCTTTCGCATGTATATTCCCTAGTTCAATTATTGTATGTCAACTTGATTTTTCTACTCATACTTGCCAACTCATCCTAAAATCACCTTGAACAACAACTGTCAGAATCCAAATATCAATGATAAAGGTTGTGGGTGAATGTGTTGTTAGTAATCCGGTTCGGAAATGTATCTAATGATAATAAAATGGTTTTCAAAAGTGAATAGAAATCCTTTTGGAATGTTTGCGAACAAAATGCATAGTTCCAAAGAGATAGAGGTTCTGAAAGGATTCTATCTCGTAGATCAAATGAACTTTGCAGTCCATGTCGATCACAGCCAATGATCTCACATTTTTTGAAGTGGGTTAAACTAATAAAAGTAGAATTGGAGTGCTTACTCAAATATGAGGTTGTTGTTCAAGGTGAATTTAGGACGAGTTGGCAAGTATGAGTAGAAAAATCAAGTTGACATACAATAATTGAACTAGGGAATATACATGCGAATGTGCTAGCTATATACTGAACCATTCGGAAGGAAGAGCAAATGGGAAAGAGTCCGTGAGGGTCGGAAAGTAGCTAAGGTACATGTATACCAATTAAAGGCCATGGGAAACAAAGAACAAGGTGTCAGAATCCAAATAACAGTGATAGATGTTGTGAATAGGTGATGTGTTCGTAAAAGTATTCGGAAATATCCCGGATGATAACCGAATGGGTTTGGAAAGCAAATGGAAATCCTACAGTAAAAGCAAATGACTTTCAGAACATCTGCGAATAAAGTGCATAGTTCCGAAGAGATAGAGGTTCCGAAAGGATTCTATCTTGTGAATCGAATGAACTTTGCAGTTCATGTCGATCACAGCCAATAGTCTTACATTCCTTGAAGTGGATTTAACTAATAAAAGTTGAATTGAAGGGCTTACTCAAAATATACAGTTGTTGGTAAAGTTGAAATTGAGAGCGAGTTTGGCAAGTGTAAGTAGAAAATCAAGTGGACATATGATAATTGAACTAGGGAACATACATGCGAATGTGTTTAGCTATATACCGAAGGGTTCGGAGGAAAGGGCGAATGGGAATGAACCCGTGAGGATCGGAGAGTGATCAAGGTACATGTATCCTAATTAAAGGCCATAGAAAACGTAGAATAGTGGGGGAAGGAAAATTGTGAATGAAGAAAAGGATAATAGACCAATATCAACTCTTGAAACATGTTTCCGAATCGCGTGGCTCTTCGGTTAAGGATGGCCATGCCTAAATCTTTCGGAGAGCCTTTATGAGGGTCTAGAACGTTCATATCATTAAGCCTGATGATATGGCAAGTCATCGCAAGCTTTGAGTGAATATGAATAACTCAATCCATAGTTTCATGGTGAAAGATGGGGATAGTGATGGGGATAGTCCAGGTGCTTCTTTTCTAAAAAAAGAATATGATGGGACCTGACCACTGATTGTTTCACCAGGATTGTTTCAATAGATGACGTATTTGAGGCGAAGTGATAGGCAAAGAGTTGTGGGATGAAAGTGATGGAAGTGTGGGGATGATGCTTCGGGCTTCGGACGAAATGCTTTGGAAGTATTGCTTCGGAACGAAGATAGTGTGGATTGAATGTCCAGACTGTGATCGTGACACAAGGGTGGTAGGAAAATTGTGAATGAAGAAAAAGATTAACGGACCAACAATAGCTCTTAAAACATATTTCCAAATTGCATGGCTCTTCAGGTAGAGCTAACTGTCCCTAAATCCTTCAGAGGTTGACCCTGAGGGTCTAGAACATTCATATCATAGAGCCTAACAATATGAGATGTCATCGCAAGCTTTGATTGAATATGAATGACTCAATCAATAAGTTGATTGTGAATGATAGGGATAGTGATGGGGATAGTCAGGGTGGTTCTTTCTAAAAAAAGACCATGATTGGACCTGATCAGTGATTGTTTCACTAAACATCAACTGGAGTGCTTGATGAACTAGATGGGGTGACCGGATTGAATATATGCGAAGGATGGAGGAAGGATTGTTTCGGAGTTCCAAAGGAGGCTTTCGGAAGCATTCGGAGATTGTGGTTTGGAGGAGAAACAAGGTAATGGCCTAGATTGTGATTGTGACAACAACCTCATATTGAGTAAGCACTCCAATTCTACTTTTATTAGTTTAACCCACTTCAAAGAATGTGAGATCATTGGCTGTGATCGACATGGACTGTAAAGTTCATTCAATCTATGAGATAGAATCCTTTTGGAACCCCTATCTCTTCGGAACTATGAATTTTGTTTGCAAATGTTCCGAAAGCCATTCGCTTTTACTGTAGGATTTATCTTCACTTTCGAATACCATTCTATTATCATTAGAAACATTTCCAAACAGAATCACTAACACTGTTAAGAACTGAATCTTAGCGGAGGCAAAGTGAAGGTTGGGACTCAATATAGAGTCAACTGAGGTTCGGGGTCAGGGGGCCAAGGGGGGCCGAGGCTCGGCGAACGGGTCCAGTGGGACTTGGCTTCAGCTTATGTGCTGCGCCAGCTCAGAGTCCTGTCCCGTATTTCGGACGAGGTCCAAGGTCACCCGAAGTTCGGGCGTGACCTTAGCGAAGGGAATGAAGGAGCGTAGAGATTAAGCAAAGTGTATTGGGGTATCTTAGTCGATATCAGAACTGATTTTCATGTACATGAATGAGTAGCTTATATATGGAGGGGTTTGGGGATCGGAGACCGGATGACCAAGGTCAGGGTCGTAAGCCACGCAAAAGGAGATCAAACAGATGGGACGGATATGAAATGTGTTTGAGGTGAACGGGGGTTCGGGCCCAAAGGGCTGGGGGTTCGGTTCGGCGGTGGGGGTTCTGACAAACACCACACTCATCCACAACTTTTATCACTGATATTTGGATTCTGACACCCTAGTGGGTGCTTATTACATAATTGGAATGGACATAGAAATAAAATAGGAGAATCCTGATTCTCAAGTTCAAAAATTTAAGAATAGTCTGAACATTCTAGACTTCATCACAGGTCACAGTTATGGTCACATTGGCCACAGTCACAGTTACAAGACTTGTCACATTTATTGGTGTCACCTACTACTAAGGAAGTATTGTAAGGGCAAAGTCACAATTAGATTTTGGAACTTTTGCTACTTTCTACACCCTTCTAAATGATACCTTCTGAAGGCTTCATTTAGGATCCAAACTACCATCATGTTAATCAATGCATTTACACTCAACAAATCCTGTCACCTGCAACAAACCCTAAATCACTCTATCGGTGTTAATGAAACAATTAATAACCAGGTCTGATCACAATCTTTTCTTGGAAAGAAGTACCCTGACCATCCCTATCACTATCCTCCCCATCTTTTCCAATGAACTCAATGACCAAGCTGATTCTACTCACCCAAAGCTTACAATGATAGGCAATACAATTAAACTATAGCATACCAGCATCCTCAATATTTAGGAACCCTTGTTCTTTGTTTACTATGGCCTTTAATTAGTATACATGTACCTTAGCTACTTTCCAACCCTCATGGACTCATTCCCATTTGCTCTTCCTTCTGAACCATTCAGTATATAGGTAGCACATTTGCATGTATATTTCCTAGTTCAATTATTGTACATCTACTTGATTGTTCTACTCAAACCTGCTATCTCATCATGAACTACCTTGAACAGCAACTTCACATTTGAGTGAGTATTTCAACTTCATTCATACTAGTTTAGACACACTTTGAAAGAATGTGAGACCATTGGCTGTGGTTGACATGGACTGCAAAGTTCATTCAATCCACGAGATAGAATCCCTTTGGAATATCTATCTCTTCGGAACTATGCACCTTTTTGCAAACATTCTGAAAGCTACTTGCTTTTACTGTAGGACTTCTATTCACCTTCAAATACCATTCTATTACTATTGAAAACATTTCCAAACATTACTGCTAACCCTACATTCATCTACAACTCTTATCTTTGATAATTGAATTCTAACACTCTGATCTTATTTACATTCACACTAGGCTGGTAATATTAAGAACTGGGTCAAAATGGAGACAGAGATGGGGTTGGGACTCAAGATGGAGTTGACCGAGGTTTGGGGTCAGGTTGCCAAGGAGGGCCGAGGCTTGGCGAATGAATCAAATGGGACTTGGCTTCAGCGGATGTGCTGCACCAGCTCAGAGTCCTGTCCCATATTTCGGACGAGGCCCGAGGTCACCCGAAGCTCAGGCATGACCTCTAGTAAGGGGAAACAAGGGAGCGTAAGGATTAAAGGTAGAAGTATATTGGATATCTTAGTTGATATCAGAACTGACTTTCATGTACATGAATGAATAGTTTATATACAAGGGGGTTCAGGGATCGGGGACTGAGTGACTGAAGTCAGGGTCATAAGCTATGAAGGGGAAGATCAAACATGAAGTATAAATAGGTGAAACATGGTGGTTGGGGATTCAGTTCCGAAGGCCCAAAGGCTCAGAGGTTGGTCTTGGAGCAAACTGTGATAGGTAAGGGAAATCCAAAGTATATGAGATTTAGCAGTAACTATATAACAATATACATAACTGGTAAGAGAAATCCAAAGAGAAAAGGGTGAGGATCCCCTTACCTAAGCAACTAGCTATATAGCTACTGGCAGCCAAATGAGGGTAGATATACAACTAACACTAAAGTATAAAGGAAGAAAGAAATATAGAACAGGGGAGAAGAGAAATCTAATATGGAAAGGAGAGGAAAAGGGAGAAATGGATAAAAGAAAAAAAGGGAAACAGGGAAGAACAGGTTATTCCCTGACAAGGATAGGTATTGCAACAGGATACTAATATTGTAACAGTTATCAGGCAACTGTCATCAATCACAGTATTCCTATTCCTAACCCTATCCTTCTTTAACTAGGCACAGGAGAAGTCAAATAACCCATTGGTATTCTATACTATAAAGCGACTGGCCTAATGCTTATGTAATGGCTGAGTCATTAAGCTGAGTTTCAATCTGCAACCCAAACAGAGCGCCCAGCAAGGTTTTGAGTCGCCCCGCACCATTTCCATATGCCATGTCGGAGTTTCAAATCTTCTTCATCTCGCGTTCCTCACAGTTTTGCCGCCCCGCTGCCCCGTGTCGTTTATTGCCGCTGTGCCTCTCATTCACTTAATTTGGTTCCCATCTTCCTGAGAATAAGTGAGTCTCTGCATGTCTTTTTTTTGCTTTTATTCACCTATTTTGTCCTTTCTTTGGTTCTGGGTCTCTGAATGTCTTTTTTGTGCTTTTATTCACCTGTTTTTGCTCTCCCATGCCAGTGCCTTTCTTTCTTTGAGTTCCAGGAGCATAGCTGAGTCTCTTTTTGCTTTTTTTCACCTATTTTTGTTGTCCCATGTCAGTCCTTTCCTTTCTTAGAGTTCCAGAAGGTGAGTCTCTATCCCTTTTTTTTCACTTTTTTTCACCTATTTTGTTGTCCCATGTTATTACTTTCCTTTCTTTGAGTTCCAGGAGCATAGCTGAGTCTCTATCCCCTTTCTTCGCTTTTTTTCACCTATTTTTGTTGTCCCATGTCAGTCCTTTCCTTTCTTTAAGTTCCAGGAGCATAGGTGAGTCTCTATCTCCTTTTTTTCACTTTTTTTCACCTATTTTTGTTGTCCCATGTTAGTGCCTTTCTTTCTTTGAGTTCCAGGAGCATAGGTGAGTTTCTGAAAGTCTTTATTTTGCTTTTTTTCACCTATTTTTGTTGTCACATGTCAGTGCTTTCCTTTCTTTGAGTTCCAGGAGCATAGGTGAGTCTCTATCCCCCTTTTTCACTTTCTTCCACCTATTTTTGTTCTCCAATGCCAGTGCTATCTTTGCTTTGAGTTCCAGGAGCATAGGTGAGTCTCTATCCCTTATTTTTGCTTTTTTCACCTAATGTTGCTCTCCCATCCCAGTGCCTTCCTTTCCTTGGGTTCTGGTAGTATAGGTGACACTCTGACTCTCTGATTTTCCCTTTTTCCACCTGTTTACGTTTCCCCATGCCCTTCCAGTGTTGGCAGTGGAAAGTCTATAATAGACACTTAACAATGTCACACAGCAAGTAACCCTTGGGACTTGTCAATAAATTGGACAAAGACAAGTATTAACTAAACTTGGGACTTGTCAATAAATTGGACAAAGACAAGTCCCAACCGCCGCTTTTCTACTTACATAGGCGCTTATTTAAGCGCCTATGGAGCGAGACACAGAGAAAGAAAGGAAAAGGAAAGAAATAGTGGCAGTGGGATAAAATCACAGGCCAACACTCCCACCTGATGAATCGCCACTGCAACCATCATAGCACCTTTTCGAGTCCCATCATTTTTTGACAGACTTCAACTTTAGTGCGTTCCAAAGGTTTGGTAAGGAGATCTGTGGCCATCTCAGAGGTTGGAATAAAGAGTGGGGAGATTGAGCCAGCTGCGACCTTGTCCCTAAGCCAGAAAAACCGAAGATCAA
>QMFG01003020.1:12119-26729 GCA_003314545.1 Ramaria sp. MG151
TATTCAGCTTCAGTGGTAGAGAGCGCAACAATAGTTTGAAGCTTACTGGACCAGCTGACTGCTCCGGGGCCCATTTTTATAAGATAGCCACTGGTGGATTTGCCGTTGTCTGCATTTCCAGCATGATCAGCATCAGAGAAAGACTGAAAGAGTTCATCAGAGGGTGATGGTGCAAAGACAAGCTGGTGATCCATGGTACCCTTAAGATAGCGAAAAAGATGTTTGACGGCTTTCCAGTGGGCCATGCCGGGGTTTTGGTTAAAGCGGCATAAGACTCCCACCACATATGTGATGTCAGGACGTGTTGCAACAGAGAGATACATAATCAAACCAACAGCTGACATATATGGAATATTTTTCATCACAGCGATTTCTTCTGGAGTAGTGGGGGACATTGTTGATGAGAGTTTGACTCCAGGGTCCATATGTGTAGTGACAGGAGCACTGTCAACCAAGTTGTAGCAGTTGAGCATGTCCTGAATGTATTGATGCTGCGAGAGGCGTAACTGATGTTTGGAGCGATTGCAGCTGATGGCAATGCCAAGTAGACTTGATGTAGGGCCTAGGTCGTGCAGCTTGAAGGGTTTAGCCAGTTCTGTTTTAATTTGGCAGATCACTGAGAGAGATTTTGAAGCCAAGGTGAGATCATCAACAAAGACTGGCACTATGATTTTGACATCATCGCATACCCAGACATAGATGCTGGCGCCAGACTGGATGTGATTGAAGCGTAGTTGATGTAGAGCGGCATCTAGTTTTTGTTCCAGGCTTGTGGTGACTGTTTTAGCCTGTAAAGTGACTTCAGTAGCCTCCAGACACAGTCAGGATCACCTTGATGGAAACCTTCCGGTTGTTGAAGGTAAACCTCAGAGTCCAGGTCACCATTCAGAAAAGCACTGGATATATCCAGTGATTCCAATTCGAGGTCCTCTATGGCTGCTATAGCTAGGATGGTGCGAAGTGCAGCAAATTTTGTGGTTGGTGCAAAAGTTTCAGTGTAGTCAAGACCGGGGCATTGACTATATCCCTTTGCAACCAGACGCGCTTTGTATCATTCAATAGATCCATCAGTGTTTCATTTGATTCTGAAAACCCATCGTGAACCAACAGCCTTGCGGCCTGCAGGTGGTCTGACAAGTTCCCACGTCCCATTGTCGACAAGCGCCTTGATTTCTTCCACGGCCGCCTCACAATAGTGTTGGCGATTGGGTCTTTTCAAGGCTTCAGCAAGGGTTTGCGGTTCTGGATTGCTGACTTGAAGAATGTGGTCCACGACCGCAGCTGGTGACAGGAAGGGTGCATTAGTATCTGCGTTATCAGAACGCTCGTTGGTTTTGTCAAGATTTGCATTGTAAGAACACTCGTTCGTTTTGTCGGGATCCACGTTGTCAGAGCGCTCGTTCGCCAGTTCAACGCCGCTGTCCGTTTCAATGCAGTCGTCTATTACGTCAGGTTGCGGCCACGGTAAGTTTCGAAAGTGGTCATCTATCGCGTCAGGTTGCGGCCGCGTTAGGCTTTGAGTGTGATCGTCTGTCGTGTCAGGTTGCGGCCACGTTAGGCTGTGAGTGCGGTCGTCTATCATGTGAGGTTGTGGCGCGTTAGGTTGTGAATGCGTGCGCTGCAACAAAGGTTTACCGCAGGGGGTGCCGGAGGATTTGGAACACACGGTACATGATAATCGTGCTGTTCATTTTGTGTAGATTGCTCACCACTACCTGTTGGGAACACAGGTATGTCCAGGTAATGTTGTAGTGGGAGTAAGTCGATAGATGAAACGCATGAGCCTGGAAAAACATGTTCATCAAATAATGCATCATTGCTGATTAGACATTTCTTTGTGATTGGGTTCCAGAACTTCCATCCTTTCACACCAGGAGGGTAGCCGATAAAGATACACTTTTGGGTATGTGATTCAAGGCCTTTTCACTGATCCTTCTGAACATGTACGTAGGCCAAGCATCCCCAGACACGAAGATGATCAACGGACGGTTTCCTGCCAAACCACGCTTGAAATGGTGTCTGGTTTGTGAGGGACCGTGTAGGAGATCTGTTCCAGATGCGCACAGAGGTAGCAAGAGCCTCACCCCAGAACAATGCTGGTAGTTTTGCTTCGTATAACATTGTTATTATAGCTTCTGACGCAGTTCTATTAGCTCGTTCGGCAGTCCCATTTTGTTGTGGTGTTGCACAGACAGTGTGTTGACGTTCAATGCCATAACTTAAGGTGAATTGTTCAAATTCTCTTGACATGTATTCACCTCCCTTATCATCGTGCAAACACTTGATTTTATAGCCAACTTGGGTTTCGGCCCATGCCTTGAACTGTTTGAAGGCATCAAGTGCATTGTCTTTATTTTGTAGTAAGTGAAAAGACTTGAAACGCATGCTGTCATCAATCAACAGTATCCAGTACCTGTGTCCTGAGTGTGTACGTGTTGGCATGGGACCATGTAGGTCAGTGTGAATGAGAGCTAGTGGTTCAGATGCCTGTGTCATTGACATAGGAAATGTATTTCGGTGTTGTTTTCCGGCAAGACAGGGTTCACAGATGGTATGTGGCTTATCACTTGATTTTATGGTTAATCCATCAACAAGGTTTGACTTGATTATAAGTTTAACGTTGTCCAGACTGAGATGTGCAAGCCGACGATGCCATAGTGTGACATCAAGGGTGGATGTAGTTGACACTTTAGCAAGCTCGAGGATGGGTATGACAGTACCATTTAAAACTGTGGTGTTGAGACTGTTTACTGACGCAGTGAAGAGTAGGATTTTGTTTTGAAAGAAGTTAATCCGGTCTTTGAGGATGGTGACTGTGACATTTTTGTTTCGAGTTAGGTAAAGCACCGATAGGAGATTACTGCGCAAAGCTGGAACATGAAGTACTTTTGTAAATTCAAGAGTACGTGTATATTTTCCATTAATCTTTGGAGAAAACTGGACATTTCCAACACCCGCTGAATAGATGACTTTGTGGTCTGCAAGTTGGATAGGAATTACAAGTGGTTGGTAATTTTTTATCCAGTTTCGATGTGGAGTCATATGAGATGTGACCCAGTGTCTACAATCCACTCAACATCAGTGTTGAGCTGTGGAAATGTAGAACACAGTGCAAGATGTAGAGTACTTGCATTTCCAGCGAATTCAGTGAGTGAAGGTTGATCTTGTGCGACAGAAGCTGTGACTGTGTTGAACGCAGGATTTGCACTTGGAGTGGGTGTGTTTTGTTCTCTTAATGATTTTGAGACTGTTATTTGACATTGGATTTCAGCTTGAGCTGCTAGATACCGGCGACATGTTTCCTGCATATGTCCTTTGTATTTGCAGAAGGTGCATATTTTGGGTTGTTTCACAGTAGTAGATGTGGTGTTCAGTGCTGATCCTGAAGGTACTGCATTCCTATGGCAACGTTGAGCTTCTTCAGTGACAAAGGCACTTTGAAGTTTTTCTTTGTCTAGGTCGGGAAGGAGGAGTGTTGCTGAGACAAATGATGCGTAGTCCTGGGGTAGTTGCCGGATCATAGCCATGCATGCTAACTCGTCGTCCATTTGTTTTATAGTGAAAGTTGCAGGACGAGGATTTTGTACGGATATTATAGCCTGGTCAACTTGATTCATGAGTGACTGAAGTGATTCATCCAGTAACATGTGAATTGCAAATAGATCATCATATGCATTGAACCTTGTTCCAGGACGTTTTTGAAGAAGTACGCTTTCTAGTTTGAGCCACATTTTGACAGGGTCTTCGGCGATATCATTTAGAAGCACCCTTTGATCAAGTTGAACGCCCAGGAAGATGTCACCGGCGGCTACGGAAGCATCTTCATCCCAAATTTTGGCCTTTTCATCGTCTGTAGGTCTAGTCCTCTTTCCAATCACCAGTTGCCACAGCTTCTTCCTTTGAAGTATGGCTCGCATTTCTCCTCTCCACTGAGGGTAATTGACATTGTTTAAGAGAGTGAGACAAAAGCTAGGTCCATCTGAGTTTGTGTGAGTGATGTCAGAAGCCATGGTGGTAGTGAGCGGTTGCAGTGTGAAATAGTTAGAGCCTGGGGCCCATAACCTGTTGGCAGTGGAAAGTCTATAATAGACACTTAACAATGTCACACAGCAAGTAACCCTTGGGACTTGTCAATAAATTGGACAAAGACAAGTACCAACCGCCGCTTTTCTGCTTACAATAGGCGCTTATTTAAGCGCCTATGGAGCGAGACACAGAGAAAGAAAAGAAAAGGAAAGAAATAGTGGCAGTGGGATAAAATCAGAGGCCAACATCCAGTCCTTCCTTTGTCCAGTGGCATAGGTTAGTCTCTCCATCTCTTATTTTTGCTTTTTTTTATACCTATTTTGGTTACCCATGCCAGTGCCTTCCTTTCTTTGGGTTCACATCTCTTTTTCCATTTATTTGTATTCTCTCATTTTCACCTCAGCATCCTTTCTTTGAGTTCTGGTAGAATAAGTGAGTCTCTGCACCTCTGATTTTAGCTTTTTGTTCACTTAATTTTGTTCTCCCATGCCAATGCCATCCTTTCTTTGAGTTCTGGTAGAATAAGTGAGTCTCTGTGCCTTTGATTTTAGCTCCCACACTATCCCCAGACCATGGTAGGGCTACTTCTGAGACTGTGATTCCAGTCTTATCGTCTGGGATGAAGTTCCCATGCAACATCGCTTTGCAGCAGAAGCTATTTATAGCACTCTGAGAGATTTTTTAGATCAGCCTAATCTTCCCTTTGGTGGCATCACAGTAGCCTTTGGAGATGACTTTCAGCAGACTTTGCCTGTTGTTCACAAAGGCACAAAGGAGGATATAGTTGGTGCTTGCATTCAAAAGTCTTACCTGTGGAGGCATATTAAAGTACTCCATCTTACCAAGAACATGCGTGTAGATGAAAATGACCCACAAAGCACTCGGTTTGCAAAATGGCTCCTGGATGTAGGTTATGGAAGGGATCTTCCCCTAGACCATACTTTTGCCCTGCCTGAGCATATGGTTTGTGGCCCTGATTCATCAGATCTCATCTAGTTTATTTATCCTGGCATTAACAATGGCAATGCTCTTCAGAATAGCTACTTTTTGGAGTGTGCTATTCTTTGTCCAAGGAATGTTGAAATAGATGAAATCAACTCTTCAGTCTTCCAGAAGTTCCCAGGAAAAGGTTGTGTGTATCCCAGTGCAGATTCTGTTAAAGGAGCTGAGGATCAAAGAGAACAATATCCTGTTGAATATCTCAATTCTATTAACATGGGTGGGTTGCCTCCATCCCAGCTTGAAGTGAAACAAGGTGTACCTTTCATGCTCCTTTGGAATCTGGATCCTGGCTGGGACTCTGTAATGGAACAAGGCTTAGATTAATGAATATGACCAAGAAAGTACTACATGTGAAGATCATGACTGGACCATGTGTAGGACAGTTAGCATTCATTCCTCAGATTACTCTAACATCATCCTCTGAGGAGCTACCATTTGAGTTAGATCAACGTCAGTTTCCTGTACGTTTGGCATTTACAATGACTATCAACAAGTCCCAAGGACAGTCTCTAGGAATAGTAGGGATGGACTTGCGACATGGACAGTTTTATGTTGGTGTATCAAGAGGGAGGATTGGAGCAAAGTGAAAGTTCTCCTTAAGGAAGGTAGAGAAAGGATGAAGATTGTGTATAAGGATGTACTGCTCAGGGCCTGATTGAGTGAGTGATTTAGTTTTAGATTTCTTTATTTAGATATGATAGAACTGATAAAGAGGATTAAAAAGACAGAGAAAAATATAGATGTATAGATGGAGGGAAATAGGATGAATGTTGAGAAGGGATGAAAGAATAAAAGTAAGGAGTGAAAGGAGTAAGTACAAAGATTCAGAAAGACAAAGGTGTGTTAAAGAGACAGTAGAATTAGTTAACAGTAGAATTAGTTAAAAAATAAAGATTGAGAAGTGTAAAGGTTCAAGGGTGGAGTAAGGATTCACTATCTTGCATTGAAGCCGAGCGTAGCAAGGATTTGCCTTCTTGCAACGAAGCCAAGCGCAGCGAGGGTTCGCCCCTGTGGCGAAGCCACAAGAGCTGCTGGGTGGCCAAAGGCCACCAGCGCAGCTAGTTCTATATATTAAAGCAGTATTGTGGTCCTTGTGGGCCCGCTTATCTAATAAGCTGAGTTTCAAGTCCACGAGCATGCCGGTGTCCTTAAGTGCCGTCCACCACAACACCAGCATCATCCACCCCAAACCCTAAACCCCAGATGCACCCAAACCCTATGCATGTATGCTTTGTCCCACCCCCCTTTGCTGATAGGATTGCGCTGTCCATGAGTTCCTGACACCGCTCTTTTCACTTTTTCTCTCTAATTCCCTCTAATTCTGTCCCTCTCATCCCATCCTCAGGTGAGTCCCAGTGACCGCTCTTTTCACCATCTTCCCCTAATATGTCTCTCACCCCAGATCTCTTCTCTGCTCCTTGCCCTCTCTTACATCCTCTGTTGGTCCCTTGATCTTCAGGTAAGCTTATTGTCTTTTATTTGGCTTTTTTCACCTAATCTCTGTCTCTCAATTTAGATCACTGCTGCCCTCCTGGTTCCTTGATCTTTTGGTGAGTTCACCGGTCTTTTATTTTACTTCTTCCATCTAATACACCCCTAGATCTCTTCTCTGCTCCTTGCCCTCTGTTACATCCTCTGTTGGTCCTTTGATCTTCAGGTGAGCTTATTCTCTTTTATTTTTGCTTCTTTCACCTAATTTCTGTTTCTCATTTCAGATCACTCCTGCCCTCCAAGGTGAGTTCATTGGTGTTTTATTTTTACTTCTTCTATATCTAACTTCTATCTTCCTCATCCCAGATCTCCTCTGCTACCTTGCCTCTCCCCTCTTTCTTCCTCCACTCCTTTATCTCTGCTGGTTCTTTGGCCCCCTTGGTTATCGTTTTGGTGATCATTTTGTGTGTGTGACTAACTAGCACGCTTCACTGGGGAGGTAATTGCCGCAGTGAGGTTCCATCCTGGCTCACCCTTGGACTTTGGCAGGGGTATCTGGGGTGTAGATCAAGCCTATTGAGTATGAAGTGTTATTTTATTATTCCATTTCTTTCATCGCACGGCTCTACATTACGTAATCTACTGATGCATCAGTAGTGCCGCATAGAATAAAAACAATAAAAATCCATAAAAACATTCACTAATGAGAATCCAAGGCCTCAGGCCTTAGGATATAATCTGTTTACATTTCTAGGACTACTCAGCCAACGATCACCGGCCTATGCAGGGACGAACATGCGCATATATGCGCTTCGGACACGAATGGGCTCCAATAGCCACCGATCGAGCCCCGTGTGGCTTTGAAACACTTCTACCAACTCTTATGACACTCTTATTTCCATTCCCGATCACCCCTATCGTCGCCAATCCACAAACGAAGCCGATCGCTTCGATTTCATTTAAGCAAGCCCCCAAAGCTTCGAAATGGAGTTTCAGGATTTTCTCTTATTGTTTTTCTTGTTCTTTTGGCTCAGTATAGTAGTGAAACACATGATCCACACCTCCTACCACCTCACGATCAGTTTCAGATATTTTAAACATGTTTTAGTACATTTTTTGTGCATTCTTTCCCTCATGTAGTTTGCAACCCCAGAATCGCTCCATCGCCCCAATATTCTTCTTGGGAACACAAAGGACAATTACTAGCTAGCTCTCACTATAAGTACGCTTGTAAATTTCTCCAGAATCCAAGGCAGTATAACCTCCACAGTCTCAGAACAGTCTCCATATCTTTGCTTGATATCTCAACATCGCTTGCTTTGTTAACGAATCGTCACCGGCTGTTCGTCATCAATTCAAGCATTCTATTGAACCCATCGTTCATCTCAAAACTGTTAAGTTACAGTTATCTCTCTATCTACAGCTCGCGTCACTGTACGTGAACTTTAAGCGCTTACATTTTTGTTCCCACATCAGCGCTTCCCCCACACTAGAATTTATATCTCGCTTAGATTACACTTTAGGCGCTTAAGAGCCGCCTCAAGCAAACTTGAAGAAAATATCGAAAACATCTCAAATAAAACAAAACAAAATAAATAAAAATTCCCATTTTATTCTTTATTATGAAGTACGTCTGCATGGCCTTAGTTTGCTGTTGCCAAGTACCTCTCTCTGCTCATACAGTGTGAGGGGCTTAACTCTGACCTTCTTGATTCTGGGTTGGTGTTGTTCGCTTTGGCTTGCCAAGCAAGGAACCTCACTTGAACGCCGATCAAAGGGTTTTGGGTCACATACAAGCCTTCTTATCTCAACACCGTCTTGCAGCAAATTTCACTCTGGTGAAATCCTGTTAAAGTTTGAGTGGTTATTTCAACTTCTATATTTCCTCCCCCTCCTCTCCCTCTTCCTGGATTGGTTTTGTGCCTCCTTTTGGACCGGACCTTTCCCCCCTTGATTCCCTCACTTGCTTTGGTGTGAAAAATAGTCTATGCCATGTGAGTAGTTTTTTTATCCTCCATCTTTTAATTCATAGCTCATATAAACCATAGGGAGCCTTCTACACCAGAGCATGATAGAGAACAAGAACGTGCTCAACAACGTCAACAGCTGCAAATGACATCTCCTACATTACGCCATGAAAGAGCTCAGGCTGCTTCCATATCATGTCTTCAAAATCCTGCACCACCTCCACCTCAGCCCTTTCCTGTACCTCATCCTGGTCAGGTTGTTCATGACAATCCTTTTACACACCCATCGGTAGCCGGCCCCTCACACATTTCTGCCCCAAACCCTAGCCCTTGAGATGCTGTTGCAGCTATACGTGCACAGCTGGCAGCTATATCTCTTCCACCTGCACCAATACACCAACATCAACAACAAGATGTACCACCTACAGTTGTATCAGCTATACCTATTGGTTCAGCAGCAGTAGCACAGTTACATGCACAGGCTGCAGCAATTCAACAACCTGCACCAATACGCCAATGTCAATGGCAGAATGTACAACCCACAGCTGTATCAGCTATACCTATTGGTTCAGCACCGGTAGCACAGTCACATGCACAGGCTGCAGCAATCCAACAACATTCTTCAGTGTCAAATAGCATTCCTCCACCTATACCAGTGGCTCAGCTACCTATCCATCCTGCTCCTATACCTATGCCACCTATGCCACCTGCCCCAGTACCACCTCAGTTACCCATACATCCAGCTCCTGCACCAATTCAACCATCTAGGCTTCATCCAATTAATGTTTTGGTTCCACCTGCTTGGCACCCTGTAATTGAGGCAGATATTCCATGTCATACCCTTGGTCTTCTGGATGTCAAATGTCCAGATTGTGATGCCTGGCACTGGAAGGCAGAGCATCTGACTACTTCTACAATCGCCAGGCCCAGATCTGGAGTTTGCTGTGTGTCTGGAAAGATACAACTTCCCAAGTTAGAAGACCCCCCTCGGTCACTGAAAAACCTATTAGAGGGTCAGGATCATCAGAGTAAGGATTTTAGACAACACATTCGTCAGTATAATGCCGCTATGGCTTTCACCTCACTGGGAGCCAAGTTAGACCCAAGTGTAGCAGGACCAGGACCCTATGTCTTCAAAATTCATGGAGAGGTGTATCATTGTCAAGGCAACCTGCTTCCTGGAAACATTGCAAGGCCATCCTATGCACAGCTTTACTTTTATGATCCAAGTGAAGCTCTAGGGTTTTGGCAAGCTAATAACTGGCAGGAGAATGGGAGAAATACCTTGGAATCCAGAGTTTTGCATGACCTTCAGGAGATGATTGTCAGAATTCAATTATTAAAGATAAGTGTTATAGATGAATGCATTGTTAGCGATAACATTCGAAAATGTTTCCATATAAAGAGAATGGTATTCGAAAGTGAATAGTAATCCTACAGTAAAAGTGAAGGGCTTTCGGAATGTTTGCGAAGAGGTGCATAGTTCCGAAGAGATAGATATTCCAAAAGGATTCTATCTCGTGGATTGGATGAACCGTTTAGTTCATGCCGATCACAGCCAATGAGATTACATTCTTTCGAAGTGTAATCAAACCCAAATTGATAAGTTTTATAGGACTTACTTTGAAGTGAAGTTGTTCTTCAAGATTGTTCACGACGAATTGTTAAGCCAAATAGATCAATCAAGTAGACGTGCAATAATTGAACTAGAGAGCATACATGCGAATGTGTTACTTATATACTGGGATGTTCGGAGGCAAGAGCGAATGGGGAGTAGTCCATTGGGGATCGGAAAAATAGCTAAGGTACATGTATGCTAGTTAATGACCATAGAAAATAGAGAACAAGGGTTGGGTGAAAATTGTGAATGAGAAAAAGATTTAATGAACTAGAAATAAGTCCTGAAACATGTTTCCGAATCATATGTTGTTTCGGATAGACGAACCCTTGTTTCACTTCCTTAAACAACGACCCTGAGTGTCGGAAATGAACACATCAACATATTGAATTGTATGTCTTGTCACCATAAGCTTTTAGAAGTGTAGAGTTGACCCTGATATTGAGTTCCTAGAAATAGATGGGGATAGTGATGGGGATAGTGTAGATGCTTCTTTTCTGAGGAAAGGCTAATAACAGAACCTGATCTCTTGGTTGAGTCCTTGTGATGTTGCTAGGATGATTCAAGGTGTTAAGGGTGACGGAATGTTAAATGGTTCATGTGTGACAAATTTGTCGACAATTCGGGTTCCAAAGAATCTATTCGGAAGAAGGTTGTTCGGATGGTTCGGAAGGTGGAGTAGGACACAAATCATGATCGTGACAATGATGCAGGCTTACAATCCATTCGTGCATGTTTATCAACAAGCTTTAGAAAGGCTTTGAAATCAGCCAGATGGTGAAAATGTCCTGGCCAGACTTACTTATAAAGCTCACACAGATAGGAGAAGGTATAATATTCCCACTGGTGATGAAATCGCCATCATTCTCCCTGGAGAAGGCATCTCTGAAGATAGCAGAGATATTATTTTGCAACTTAAAGTTGGTGCCCTGAGGAGAATCAAGGAAGACAGCCCTGTATATGCTCCTTTACACTATGTCCTTCTCTTTCCCAGAGGTGAATTAGGCTGGCATCGTAATATTCCACTTAGAGGTCAAGCACTGGCATTCTCTGAAGATGGAGAGCCATCTGAGGATAAGAATGTAACGATGGCCAAATACCATTGCTGTCATCTATTTCTACGTGACGGTGAAGCTCAAACTTTGTTCAGGTCTGGAAAACTCTTTCAGCAATATATCGTTGATATATGGGCAGCAATGGAGCAGAATAGGCTTAAATGGTTTTGCTTTCATCAAAACAACTTGCGTGCAGAGCTCTACAATCAGATGGCAGATACCTTCTCAGGATTGGATGATGATCTCAATCCTGCCAATAGGGGGAAAAAGGTCATCCTACCAGCCACATTTACTGGGAGCACTAGGGATATGATGGAGAATCTTCAGAACTCGCTTGCTATTGCCAGGAAATACGATACTCCCGATGCATTTCTAACCATGACTGCCAATCCCCAATGGCCTGAAATCAAAAACGCCCTCCTCCCAGGACAGTCTTCTCACGACAGGCCTGACTTGGATTCCCGGGTCTTTCATCTTAAGATGGAGCATCTGATCAAACGCATTACAAAAGATGATATCCTAGGTCGTACTGTGGGTTGGGTGTATACCATTGAATTTCAAAAGCAGGGCTTGCCACACATGCACATGCTTATATGGTTTCATCAAGACGCCAAGATCAGAACAGCAGCTGACGTGGACTCTTTGGTCTGGGCTGTTTTTCCTGATGAACAGACTCACCCCACTCTCTACAAATTGGTCTGTGACCTGATGACACATAGGCCCTGTGGATCTGAAACCAAATGCTCCTTGCATGAAGGGTACAACATGCACTAAACATTTTCCAAAGCCATTTCAAGAGGAAACTTCCATTAATGGAGAGGGCTACCCACTCTATCATTGTCCTAACAATGGAAGAAAACACACCATCAGAGAACATTTAATGGATAATCAGAACGTGGTCCCATATTGTCCCTGGCTTATCATGGAGTTTCAATATCACATCAATTTCGAACTCACCTTCAATGTGCGAGCGTTCAAGTATATTCACAAATATATTTACAAGGGCCATGACAGGACCACAATGGAGTTTGGAAAGAACAAAGATGAGATCGAACAATACCTTGATGCATGTTATGTCAGTTCACATGAGGCCTGTTGGTGACTCTTTGAATACAAGATGCATGTCCAGGTCCCTGCTGTAATGTCTCTCCCTGTTCACCTCGAAGGCCAACATACCATCACCTATGATGCAAATTTGGATCCTGCAGCTATCCAGCAGAGGGTTGAGGGCTCCAAAACCAAGCTCATGGCTTACTTTGATGCAAATAAAGAATATCCAGAGGCACATCACTTGCTATATGTGGAGTTTGTTGTGGAATTAACTATACATGCATATATCCTACTCCCAAGATATCCGGACGGGCGCTTAACTGCTGGATAGGAGGAAAGGGTAATATATGCTGGATTCCTCAGGTCAATCTCATTCCCTTCATTCTAATTCATGGTCATCCTTTAGATACTTCTCTTATAAGTATGTGGACGAAGTTTCACTAGCTAAGGTCATTTAGTTATCTAGTTATATAGTTATGTATAGTTCCCGGTCAGGGATGACCAGAAACTATACAGCTGCACGGGCAGCTGTAGATGAGCCCCTCAGTGTGTTCTATCACTGAGGTGGTGAGTCTAACTTTTGTTTACCTTGTAGAAGAGTAACTAACTGGTTAGTAGATATCTCTGTCTGCAGGTAGTTACTTAATATTCTAGTGTGTTCTATCACTGAGGTGATATCTCTGTCTGCAGTATCAAAATTTCAATATTTTTCTTATCTACAATAATCCAATAGTAACAATAGAGTTTCCAGAGAAATTTGTCTGGGAAGCAAGGTCAAAAAAGTGGACACCTTGCCAACGTGAGTTTAGTATCGGAAGGGTTCATTTTGCAGGGCCATCTGCTGGAGAGCACTTTTACCTGCATACCCTTCTCACAGTGGTCAGAGGGGCTACATCTTTTGAGGATATTAGATCATTTCAGGGAACAGTTCATTCTACTTTTAAGGCTGCCTGTTTAGCACGGGGACTTCTAGGAGATGATTTGGAGTGGAGACTCTGCCTACAAGAGGCAGCAGGCATCCAGACTGGATCACAGCTCAGGAGGCTGTTTGCCACCCTTCTCCTACACTGTTCCCCCTCTGACCCTGCTCACCTCTGGGATCTCTTTAGGGAGCACATCTGTGATGACCTCCAGTATCAGCTCCAACACAGACATGGTATTCAGCACATTACAGAGGACCAAGTGTATGACTTTGGACTCTTTCTCATTGACAAGATCTTGCTCCAGGCAGGAAGGTCTTTGGATCAGTTCCAGCATATGCCTCAGATCACAGGCCACTGGGAGGACATTGTTGGAAACCGTTTGATAGCAGAACAGAGGGACTATGATTCAATCACTGAGCTGGAGAAAGCTTAATCCAGGCCAAAAGCATGTCCATGATAGGATCCTCAATTCAGTCCTAACCAGGGAAGGAAAACTGTTTTTTTGTCAATGGACCTGGTGGCACAGGAAAATCCTTCACTTGGAATACACTCGCTCATTCCTGCAGGGGAAGAGATTTCATTGTCCTTTACGTGGCTTCATCTGGCATTGCTGCATTAATCCTTACTGGGGGAAGGACCTCTCACACCATGTTTAAGATTCCACTTGACACCCACGAGTCCTCCATCTGTGATATTAAAAAGGGATCTGACAGGGCAGAACTCCTCAAGAAAACCAGGCTTATTATCTGGATGAAGTTCCTATGCAGCATTGTCATGTGATCGAAGCCGTAGATAGGACATGCAAAGACATCTTAGACCGTCCCAACCTTCCTTTTGGTGGCATTACTGTGGCTTGGGGAGGTGACTTTTAGCAGACCCTGCCTATAGTCCCTAGAGGCAACAAGGAGGAGATTGTGGGCGCATCTATCCAAAGATCCCATCTATGGCACCATGTCCAGATCCTCCATCTGACTGAAAACATGCATGTGGATCCTCATGATCCTCAAAGTGCTCGCTTTGCACAGTGGTTTTCTGATGTTGGTCAAGGAAAGGATCTCCCTCTGGATCATTCCCTCACACTTCCTCAGCATATGCTCTGTGGGCCACAGCGATCTGCTCTAATCTCAGCCATTTATGGCAACCTTCAGACAAGAGAGGGACTTGGAGATGAATACTTTTTGGAAAGAGGCATCCTATGTCCCAGGAATTCTGAAGTAGATGAGATAAATGAGGAGGTGCTCAAGAAATTTGCAGGAGAGGAAAAGGTCTACTCCAGTGCTGATTCTGTGAAAGGGTCAGAAGCTGGGGATGACTATCCTGTGGAATACCTGAATTCCATCAACATAGGTGGACTTCCTCCCTCACAACTAAAACTTAAAATTGGAGTGCCTCTGATGCTGCTTTGCAACCTGGATTTGAGTCATGGACTTTGCAATGGTACAAGACTCTGTCTGGTTAAGATGACGAATACAGTATTGAATGTTGTTAACAAAGTGACCTTAGTGTCAAGTCAAACACTTAGTATGATTGCTAACTAC